>CM040629.1:26795862-26857472 GCA_022817965.1 Solanum lycopersicoides | reverse complement strand
GGGTGGCGGTGCTAATTGATGAACTTGATGTTACTTAGTATGGTTTGAGTATGTGATCTTGAAGGTCTAATATGTGAAATGAAGATATATTGGAAATGGGTCTTGTGTTGTGTTTGATGTAGCTTGAATTGCATGTTTGACCTAGTTTATGTCTAAATGAAGTATATGATTATGAGAAGTATGTAGAGTGTGTAGCTTGATGAATCAAGGTTAAAGTATGAGTAGAACTTGATGATAATGAAATGATGCTTATATGCAAGGTGTGCACATGTACACACACACTCTTTTAAGATTTGTATTATGTCAAGTTGAGCAAAAAGGGGAATCTTGAGGTGGACACACTTCGTGAGTTGAGATGTAGTGTCTAGTAACAACCTCTCCATTTCCTAGTGAGCTTTCTAAGATAGACTATTATGTTGAGAAATCCGTGTGGAGTTATGCCTAGCACCGAGAGGATATGAAGGGGAGGTGGATTGCACTTCGTTAGTTGAGATGTTGTAATCCAAAGTACCTCTTGAGATGAGTACTCCTCGTTAGTAGAGAGTGAGTTACTTAGTAACAATCTCCTTATCCCTTAACTATGTGCCCGCATAGGTGTAGCTATTGGAAAAGCCATGTAAACGCTAAGAAGCATGACCTTACACTAGGCAAGTAAGGATCCCTCATCCGATAGGGGTTAATATCGGGATTCCATGTCTAGCTCTCATGGTCTTTGTCGGTTAAGCTAACTCCCACCAAAGAATTGATTTGAAACTAATTATCTTGTGTATTGTTGAAATTGTGTATGTATGTCGTGAAGTGCTCAATCCACATTAGTTACCGAGTAGGAGCATTGAGTGGGAGTAGTAGTATGGGATGCTATTCTCACATTGCACTTGGTGTGACCTATACCTACTATGGGAGAAGAGTACCTTCATGAAATCCGTGTGAATGAGTACTATGGTGTAGTGTTATGGAGGATTATTGTGGAGTACTTGAGTAAATGGAATCCATTAGGAGTACTAAGTGGGAGTGGTAGTATGGGATGCTACTCTCACATTGCACTTGGTATGACCTATATTTCCATGAGTGTTTTGCATATGTTAGCCAAGGGCGTGGATTTGATTTCTAACGAAGTAAGCCTAAGATTTGGTAGTTTTAAGGGTCGCTTTGGTGTGCTTTGAAGGGAGGTGTAATGAGAGTCCCTTCTTGGCTCACCTTAGGGAGTCTTAGGATAACCTTGGGTTAGGGCAACTTCAAAGGAAAAGGTTCATATGACTTGGACCGTGCCATTCACTGTAAGGTCTTCATTGTAAGAATTCAAAATGTTCACTATGATGCTTTATTCAATTTTATTGCAAGTTTAGCAAAGTTAATTGAAATGTTTAGCTTTTGTTTACTTTAAGTTTGGTAAGATAGCCATAAAGTGTTAATTGTTGATTCTTATGTGGGTTTGCTTCTAGATTCATGAAGGTTATATTTGAATTGCATAAAAGCTATCTTTACTAAAATGTCCCTTTTTGCATGTTTTTGCATATGCCATACTTAGTACATTGTTGTACTAACCCCATACTTTTTATACCTTATGAGTATAGGTTGGAAGCCCTTTTGGGAGGATCGGAGTCGAAGCTTGGGAACTTTATCTCTCAAGAATTTGGTATGTCCTCATATATTCGAGGACATAGTTTTATGTTTCTTAGTTTCTTTATTAATACTTAAAATGTATTTACTTTTATTCGTAAAGGGCCGTGTCCCTAAGATTCCAAGTTGTGTCTTTAAGTTGGCTTGTGACGATAAGATTTCTTAGTATTTATGAAAAGACTCCTTTTATTATTATTATCGTGAAAAGTTTTAATTCCGCACTACTTTTCATGCTTTATGTTATGAATGCTAGTTAGAGGGCTTGTACGAGACCCCAAAGGGGTCAAGTACGCCCGGTCACGATTCGAAGGGTTTCCCTAACTTCTAGGGGGGGCTTTCGGGTCGTGACAAGACTTGGTATCAGAGCATAAGGTTTTGGGAAATAGTTTAAGGTCTGAAAGTCTCACAAGCCACATCTAGTAGTATCTTGGTCATTGGTGTGAGTCGCGACACATCCATGGACAAGAGGCTATAGGATGCTAGAAGTTTCACTTTCTTCTCTATTCTAGTATCGTGCCTTAGAGTTGAGTATATAAGGTGTCTATTCTCAACCTCTTCTTTTTGTGTTTTTAGGACATGAATACGAGGAGATCGACCGCTAGAAGGGAGGAGGGAGGTGTACCAAATGAGAGAGTCCTTCCCCATGTTGACCAAGTTCCTATTGTTGGCTTAGGGGAGGAAAATGAGGAGGTTCCTCTTCAAGAACCTCAAGTGCCTCCGGAACCTCAAGGACCTCAAGTGCCTCCTATGCCTCAAGCTCCTTTTGTTGAGGGTGATATGACTAATGCGGAGTTGAGGGCTGCCCTAATGAACTTGACCCAACTCATGACGGCTCAAGCTCAAGTTGTCAACAATCACTTTGTGGGCCAAGCTAACCTAGGAGATAGGCCCCAACCAAATGCTAGTACTCCCGCTTCTAGGATTCGGGATTTTATGAGGATGAACCCTCCTACTTTTCATGGCACTAAGGTGGATGAAGATCCACAAGGCTTCATAGATGAGGTTTTCAAGGTGGTAGATGCTATGGGTGTGACCCCTAGGGAGAAAGCGGAATTGGCCGCTTACCAACTTAAGGATGTTGCTCAAGTGTGGTATGAGCAATGGAGGGGTGAGAGACCCTTAGAAAGAGGACCGGTTGATTGGGAGGAATTCAAAGAGGCTTTCCTAGATAGATTCTTTCCTTTAGAGTGGAGGGAGAAGAAGATGGTTGAATTCATGAACCTCCGTCAAGGGGGAATGAGTGTGCAAGAGTACTCTCTCAAATTCACCCAACTCTCTAAGTATGCCCCAAACATGGTAGCCAACCCTAGGGCTAGGATGAACAAGTTTGTGATGGGCGTGTCTAGCTTGGTGGAAAAAGAGTGTCGTACGGCTATGCTTCTTAATGACATGGATATCTCTAGGCTCATGGTTTATGCGCAACAAATTGAGGAGTCCAAAATTAGGGAGATAAGGCAAGAGGGTAAGAGACCTAGGTCGGATGATTCTAGTCACCAAAGGCCTAAGAAGAGGTTTTATCCCCAAGATTCTTCTATGGGAAACAAGGATAGGGCTCCAAATCAATCTTCTCAAGGTGGTGGTCATTCCTATGAAAGGGCTAGGTGCCCTACTTGTGGCAAGCAACATGGGGGTAAGTGTCTTGCCGGAACGGATGGTTGTTTTGCATGTGGTAATAGAGGCCACAAGATGAGGGACTGCCCAAACCTTAAATCAAGGGGGAGAGATGTCAATCAAGCTTCCCTAGATCCTAATGCTCCCAAGAAGAACCCTTCCTATGGGATGGGGGCTAGAAAGGATAATTAATCCGGATTGATGGTTTTGGTAAGTCTCAACTCTTGGTTATTGTTGCTTTTGTGTTATGAAATGAGTATATATGGTTTTATAGTTCCTATGATCATGTCGTCTTGATGAATTGCTTAGAGAATGAATTTTTCAAAAATTTGGTAAGATGGCAGTCAACTTCACTGTAAAAAAAAATTTGGCATTTTGAAGAAAATTGTTTTGTCTTGAATTTTAGTTTCAATGTGTGTAAAGGCATTGTTTATGAGCATTTTTAACGTTGGAGAAGGTAGTTCCTCCATAAAAGAAGATTGAGGTTGAATTTTTGACTTTGTGAAAATTGGTGAAAGTTGCCTATGTTGCTAAGTGTTGAAAGTGTAAAATGATGTTCCTTGCTAGTGGATGCTTTGATTGTTAGTGTTTTGATCATGATCTAAGTGTATTATATGATGCTAAGTGAGTCCTTGTTGTTCTTAAAATTTAAGTGTCATTCGAGGACGAATGTTATTCCAAGTGGGGGAGAATATAACGCCCCAAAATGAACTAAGGTGAACTAGAGCCTCATGGTTGTTTCTTGAGTTAATTTTAAGTTAAACGGAGTTAGTTTGGTGTCCTTAGGCAGTGTGCAAAGTTTGGTTAAGTTTGGAGTTCAATCGACCAAAAACGTCCATGACGTTCGGATGGTATGCCTTAGAATGTACTTGTATGTCTTGGCGAGTTTGGATGAGTTTTATGTGTTCGTTTTACTTGAAACATGCGTCGGATGTTCCTTAGACCTAGACGACTTAGTTTAGGGGTTTGACGTCCGGGCACGACCCCACCTAGGACCCACAAGGGGCCCTAGATGAAGGGCCCAAGACTTGGGCAAAGTCTGCCCATCAGTGGCTCACGACGACCATGGCGACGGTCCGTTGCACTCAGGACGGTCCGTCGATCCAGGGCGTCGCGAGTGACAGAGAGTGGAAACTTGGACAGGCTCCAGTTGGAGCCAAGTGTTCCTCGATGGGACCCCATGACGGTCCGTGGTGAACGTGACGGTCCATCGAGGAGGTCTCGTCGACGAGGCCTGCCAGTGCACGACTTAAGGCTGCCAACTTGGGGTGTTTTATGTAAATACACCCCAAGTCTTATAAGACCCTAGGTGTATAATTTTGGTATTTTTAGGTTATATTAAATTAGTTTTAAACCCTAGACCTAGACAAGACCCCCTCACTTCAACATTCAAACTCTCTCTCTAAAAAGAAAACTCTCTCAAAGTCACCATTGAAGCCAAGGCTCAAGGAGGGAAAGGAGGTCTGCTTTGGGCTTGTTCCTTCATCAAATTCGTGGGTTTCTTTCTCCTAAAGGTATGGTATCCATTCTTGAATACCTTTCCATTCAAGAAGCCAACTTCCAAAATGGTTTTCAAAAAGGGGTTTTAAACTCAACTTCTTCTAAACTTTGATTTCTATTATGGGTCTTCTTGTAACTAAGTTCTAATGGTTTAAATGTATTTATCTTGGTTTGAATAGATGATTTTGATGTTAAAACTCCATGAAACTCTTGTTTATGCATACTTCAATTTTTGACTTGAAAATGGGTTATGTGAGCATGATTTGAGTAGGGTATGAACTTGGGTCTTCTTGTATTTGTCATGTTGGTGTAGCTACTGCCCTAAGGGCCTTAATATGGTGAAATATTGATAAATTGCTTATGGGTAATGATGGTTTGATTTGTTGATGAGTTGCTCTCATTGTATAATTCTTATTATGAATTGCTATTTGAGTGGTATGGTCCACCTTATGGGTGGCGGTGCTAATTGATGAACTTGATGTTACTTAGTATGGTTTGAGTATGTGATCTTGAAGGTCTAATATGTGAAATGAAGATATATATTGGAAATGGGTCTTGTGTTGTGTTTGATGTAGCTTGAATTGCATGTTTGACCTAGTTTATGTCTAAATGAAGTATATGATTATGAGAAGTATGTAGAGTGTGTAGCTTGATGAATCAAGGTTAAAGTATGAGTAGAACTTGATGATAATGAAATGATGCTTATATGCAAGGTGTGCACATGTACACACACACTCTTTAAGATTTGTATTATGTCAAGTTGAGCAAAAAGGGAATCTTGAGGTGGACACACTTCGTGAGTTGAGATGTAGTGTCTAGTAACAACCTCTCCATTTCCTAGTGAGCTTTCTAAGATAGACTATTATGTTGAGAAATCCGTGTGGAGTTATGCCTAGCACCGAGAGGATATGAAGGGGAGGTGGATTGCACTTCGTTAGTTGAGATGTTGTAATCCAAAGTACCTCTTGAGATGAGTACTCCTCGTTAGTAGAGAGTGAGTTACTTAGTAACAATCTCCTTATCCCTTAACTATGTGCCCGCATAGGTGTAGCTATTGGAAAAGCCATGTAAACGCTAAGAAGCATGACCTTACACTAGGCAAGTAAGGATCCCTCATCCGATAGGGGTTAATATCGGGATTCCATGTCTAGCTCTCATGGTCTTTGTCGGTTAAGCTAACTCCCACAAAAGAATTGATTTGAAACTAATTATCTTGTGTATTGTTGAAATTGTGTATGTATGTCGTGAAGTGCTCAATCCACATTAGTTACCGAGTAGGAGCATTGAGTGGGAGTAGTAGTATGGGATGCTATTCTCACATTGCACTTGGTGTGACCTATACCTACTATGGGAGAAGAGTACCTTCATGAAATCCGTGTGAATGAGTACTATGGTGTAGTGTTATGGAGGATTATTGTGGAGTACTTGAGTAAATGGAATCCATTAGGAGTACTAAGTGGGAGTGGTAGTATGGGATGCTACTCTCACATTGCACTTGGTATGACCTATATTTCCATGAGTGTTTTGCATATGTTAGCCAAGGGCGTGGATTTGATTTCTAACGAAGTAAGCCTAAGATTTGGTAGTTTTAAGGGTCGCTTTGGTGTGCTTTGAAGGGAGGTGTAATGAGAGTCCCTTCTTGGCTCACCTTAGGGAGTCTTAGGATAACCTTGGGTTAGGGCAACTTCAAAGGAAAAGGGTTCATATGACTTGGACCGTGCCATTCACTGTAAGGTCTTCATTGTAAGAATTCAAAATGTTCACTATGATGCTTTATTCAATTTTATTGCAAGTTTAGCAAAGTTAATTGAAATGTTCCTTTTGTTTACTTTAAGTTTGGTAAGATAGCCATAAAGTGTTAATTGTTGATTCTTATGTGGGTTTGCTTCTAGATTCATGAAGGTTATATTTGAATTGCATAAAAAGCTATCTTTACTAAAATGTCCCTTTTGCATGTTTTTGCATATGCCATACTTAGTACATTGTTGTACTAACCCTATACTTTTTATACCTTATGAGTATAGGTTGGAAGCCCTTTTGGGAGGATCGGAGTCGAAGCTTGGGAACTTTATCTCTCAAGAATTTGGTATGTCCTCATATATTCGAGGACATAGTTTTATGTTTCTTAGTTTCTTTATTAATACTTAAAAATGTATTTACTTTTATCGTAAAGGGCCGTGTCCCTAAGATTCCAAGTTGTGTCTTTAAGTTGGCTTGTGACGATAAGATTTCTTAGTATTTATGAAAAGACTCCTTTTATTATTATTATCGTGAAAAGTTTTAAATTCCGCACTACTTTTCATGCTTTATGTTATAATGCTAGTTAGAGGGCTTGTACGAGACCCCAAAGGGGTCAAGTACGCCCGGTCATGATTCGAAGGTTTTCCCTAACTTCTAGGGGGTGCTTTCGGGTCGTGACAACCTCACTGCCAAACGTTTAGCCTAGCAAAAATTAAATAAAAAAAAATATAAGAGGCTGTGGGGGTTCGAACCCACCACCTCACAGCCTCTAGCGAAATTAAATTAAAATAAGGGGGCTGTGGGGGTTCGAACCCACAACCTCCCTAGTCCAGCGAAATAAATAACAAAAATAAAAGAGGCTGTGGGGGTTTGATCCCACAACCTCTTAGTTTAGGCGAAATTGGGCATTGGAATATCAATTAAAAATAAATAGGGGTTGTGGGGGTTCGAACCCACAACCCTTCGGCCAATTTAAGAGGAAAACTAAGTAGAAAATTAATGATACGATGTTAATGTTGGGATTTAATCTAGATTTCTAATGTTATGAATATTAAAAATAAAATCAACGAAAAATGTAAATGATATCCAAGTGATTCAAACTTGGGTTTCCTTGCCCAAACTTCCGTATTGATACATAAGTCATACGTGAACAAAATATCCTAGAATAATGCCACCTAATTAGATCGAAATCAAGATCTTGGCATATATACAAGATACATAAGTCTTGTACTACATAATCTTAGGAATGTATGAATCACTTAACGAATTATGAATGAAGCCTCATGGCTTGTGTGTATAGACTCATAAGTCTAGCATACGTTTAAAAGTAAGTGAACCTAAGATGTATGTACTGAATGATGAAATGAACAATGAAATGATGAAACCCTATAAGGGTTAAGTAAGGGTATGAAACACACCAACGGCCAAGTATATTGGCATATGATGAAATGAACATTCACGTAAAATGGGGTGAGTAATTATGAAGAGTAAATGTGCAAATGATAATGAATGTGGTGACAACATGATATGAGGCTAATGCAAATGATGAGAGCAATCTCAAATGAGCCTAAGTAAATGTTACCAAAACGTACTCACCTATGAGAGTGTAAGATAATGAAGAGACCACTCTCTATGAACACTCTAATGAAAGTATTGATATTAACACACTTAATACTAATGATGAGATGAGAAATCATCTAATGAGCTATGATGTCCTCATACTAGAAGCCAGCTTCCATGACGTATGAGTTGAATGTAATAGAACTTTATACTGAGCACCGATAGGCTAGCTATGAGCGGTGATGCCTTCTTTCGGAAAGGGCGGAGGTTCACATAACTCTCATGAGATGAGACTGTCCGGCTTTCCGGGTATGAGTCTCCTTATATCTCCTAGTCTTCGAACCTATACTGCCAATATAGGGATCTGGCGGGGTTAAATTCCCATGTACGCTAGCACGTTTTTGGGTCACCTGGGCCGGTGATTCCACCTCTTTTTGGTGTGGGGGAGACACTGGATTTCATGATGCTCTCATGATCTATGTCGGTTAAATTTAAAGTTCCCAATGAATGAATGAGGCCAGCCTCAAATGAAGTACATAATGAAATGAATGATACCAAAGGTGTTAGGATAGGATGATCAAGAGGTGAGCTAGACTCAGGTAATGACATTAGGTTATTCTTGATCATTGCACAGCAAACCTGATGAAAGTCTTAAACTACACCCTAGGTATAGCTGGTATTCACACTGGCCTATGAACGAAATGAAATGAAGTACGTATGAATGAATGAAGTAGACTCTGTGTTTGCTAATGAAGACTCCCTAGTTGAGGTACCATATGTTGAGCCCTCATTTTGGAAAGTCTTAATGTCAAGTCCATGATTCCAAGGTCTCATGGCATATGAATGAATGATATGAAAGAAGCTATGTGTTATATGTTATGTGCTATAATATTGGCAAGTCCACTGACTTGACTTTCCATAATCATGTTGTTAGGAAAGAGCTATCTTTTATCGTGCATGTCCTTGGTGTGTGCTTGCATATACCCATACTTAGTACAAGTGTGTACTAACCCTATACAAACTCTACTATTTTAGGTGCAGGAAGGAGGACGATAAAGCTACAGGATCATTGTTGCAGTTATCCGGACGTCCAGCATTCATCCGGAGTTGGTAGGTCCTCATGCTTTCGAGGATGCTACTGTTTTATATTCTAGCTTAGTTTTAGAGTTGAGCTAGTGGTGCATGTTCCACTAGCGTTTCTTTCATGTTTTTATTCAGACTGTGTATTGGTGCCATTTTGGCAATTATACATTTTTATAAGAATTGAACTATTTCTTTCAGTTGCTTATCTCTTAATGTTAGATGGTTGATGGTGAACGATTATGAAATGATGAGAATGTTTAATAAGTTTGTTAAGAAACAAAAAGTTTCAAATTTTCCGCTAAAATTAACCTATGTAAAGTAAGAATGACGTAAGTTGGCTTGTCTGCGACCTCTGAGAGGTCAACCACGCCGGTCTCGTCTGGGGTCTAGATTCCAGTCGTGACAAGTTTTGGGGTATAAAAAGACTCAATAACCGTTAATAAGTCTTCCCAAAATTACCCAAACTACCCCTGTACTTATTAGACATTTTAACCAACCCAAATTTGACTTAAAAACGATGCGACCGAATTTGGGAGTTTACTACACGCCACGGAGGCATTTCCAAATCTTGTTTCTGGAAAATTTCGAGACAAAATGGTTCCTTACATCCCCGCATCGCAAGGAAAGAATTTTTCCCACTGCGTGTCAGCTGAGCGACGCGCAACCACCACCATAATCTGGCTGGCGCGGCAACTTGGCTGTCCCATGTTTGGGTCCTCTTTGGGGACCCTTTGGCTCGTCCCTGGGGTGTCGTTCTCAAACATTTCGACCCTTTACATGTCAGGCTATGTATAGTAACCATCGATACTCAATTTCACCCTCAAACCATCCCCAATAACTTCACTATAAAATACTACGACACACTAGTTTAACTTTAACTAGTTTTCGGACGTCTTGGATGTTTGACCTCCAAACACTTCCAAACATTATATACTGCCTATAAACACTATTATTAATCATTTTAGGACTTTAATATATCATGACACAAGTGTTAGTCTCTAGTCCAACCTAGCTCATTTTTGAGGGTGTAACACTTTCCTAGAGAGTTAAGGGAAGCTAAGGTGGAAGAATTCATCAACCTTCGTCAAGGAGGTATGAGTGTACTTGAATATTCCTTGAAGTTTAATGAATTTTCCAAGTGTGCTCCATCCTATGTGTCTAACCCAAGGGATGAAATGAGTCGTTTTCTTACGGGAGTGTCTGATGACTTGGTGGAAGAATGTCGTTATTAATATCTATAGTCTAATGGTTCAGGCTCAACAAGTGGAAGAAAGTAGACTAAGAAGGAAGAATATGGAGGCCAAGAGGGCCAAGTCTTATGAATGTGGTTCTTAAATGGGGAGGTTGGAAATTCAAGACAAGCCTAGATTCAAGAAGAGGTTCTCCAATCAAGTTCCTTCCAAATTTCCCAAGGCTCGTGATGATAAGGTGTCTAACCATAAGTCTCAAAAGGGAAGAGGTAATAGTTTACCAATAAAGAAGCGAACTTGTGGAAAGTGTGATAAGAAGAATTTTGGTGAGTGACTTGTTGGAACAAACAATTGCTTTGGATGTGTAAAGAGTGTCCACAAGGTTAAAGATTTCCCTAATGTGAAGGGGCAAGACAAAGGGAGTGGTAAAGCTCAAGCAAGTGGTTCTGTAAGACCCCCAAAATGAGTTAGGGTGTCTAGAGAATAACATGGTTGTATTAAGGTTATAAGGTCCTAAAATATCTCATAATATGGTTAAGAGGCAGTGTGCAAAGTTTGAGGTTATTTAGAAGTCAAACGTCAAGGGTCGACCAAAACGTTTGACGACTAGTCATCTATGTGCCTCATATGTCTATGCATGCTTAGAATTGTATGAAATGAGCCTAAAGAGTCTTAAAGTAAGTTAAAATGATGTTAAATAGTATTATATGAAGTTTCGAGAAGTTTGGAGGTCAAACGTCCGAGAACATCCAAGACGTTCGAAAGTTAGCCCTTGAGACATTTATGTACGTCTTGATGGGGCCATGCATGTTTGGACGTGTTACAGGTGTTTGTTTTGGGTGAAACATATGTGGAATATCTAGTACTTGTTAAGGGTTATATTTACGTGGGAAATGTCCAGGTACAACTTCTAAAGGTCCCCACAAAAGGGCTCACAAGAAGGACCCAAGGCTGGTCGAGACACTGCCTTAGCAGTGTCAATCGACGTACCAAACGACGGCCAGTTGGTCAACCAACGGACCATAGGTGAGGTCTCGTCGATTGGTACTTATCTTGGGCAGGTCTTATGCCAAAACATGGTCAAGGACCAATCGACGTAAGCCAATGCACATCCCATCGACTGACCTACGTCTAGTAGATGGCTCCGTCGATGGTGGCCTGCAATCTGTGCCTGCATACTGTTTTATTAAAGGGGTGAATGGGAAATTCACCCCACGTACTAAACCGACTCTAATTGAGTTATTTACCTAATTTTGAGTGTATATAAGTCATCAAACACGTGAACCTCCCATTCCCAATCCCATACACACGTAAGAAATCTTTCCCTCCAAAATCTTCTCCCTAGAAACCTCCATTGTTGTTGAAGCTCAAGAACAACTTGGATCTTGGAATGACATGATTTCTCACCAAGTTTAGAGGTATTTAAGTAGATAAAGGTATGGTGATCTTCATCTCTAGTTATCCTTCCATCTAGAGAGTTAAATCTTAAAGTTTCAAAAGAGAAAAATGTGATCAAACATCATCTTCTTCAATCTGGCATGGGTTCTTTCTAAAAATGTGTTGAACGATTAAAACATGCTGAATTGAAGTTAATATAGTGGTTTTAACGTGAATTTGACTCTAATTGCATGATGAACCCATGTCCCTTCAAAACTTGATTTAGCCTTTGCATGGGCTTTGTGATCTTGATTTGTTATCTATTGAATTATGATTCTATTACGTTGAAGTGGTTATATGTACTGTTATTTACATGAATTAATGTTGAATTTACGTTGAAGGATCCATATGGTTCAATGTATGAAGAATTCAACATGACTACTATATGATCTATGCATTCATTGTAAAGTTGGTTTTGTGAAGATTGTTGTAAGACTTGAATAATGTTAAGTTGTTTGTAGCCACTGTTTTAGGTTAATATCATGATTGAATTATGGATGAATCTTGTATGATTAAAGTAAGGAAGAATTGGCATGAATTGATCTAGTCTCTTCTAGTCTATCGATTGATAATACTATGTATATGATGTGATCTCGAATTGTGGATAGATGAAGTATGATTCCTTTGATGTAGTGATCTATTTAGCTGCTGCCTAGCATGTACGTTATTGTTAAAATATGATTGATGATCAAGGCTTAGAGAATCAATAGTATTTGCTAATTCCTCTCTTTCTAGCGAATTAATAAGTCTAATGCCTATGTTGGAAGCTTGATCTTCAAGTGCTTTAAGCATGATTTCATTATGATTAAGTGTATGATTAGCTACTGCCTTAGATTGATATTATTGATGAAATATTATCTATAATCCATGTAAGTGAAATAGGCTAATATCTATGTTCTTCTACCTTCTAGTATTCTAAGGTGTTGTGCTAGTTGTAGTATGACCTTGTAGTAGCTTGTGATTGAATTCATGTATGATTATGGAACTTAAGATACTGCCCTATACTTGATTTATTTATGAAAGATTAGTAAAGTTCAAAGATGACCAAAGGCTAAAGGATTGGTAAGAATTGCTCTACTCTTCTACTTCTCTATTCTTCTATAATAATGTTGCTGAAGCCTTGTATGGAATTTAGTGGTATGGTCCACTTATGGTGGCGGTGTTTACTTTATGTCATTATATATATGTTGACCATGGCCTTGAAGGCAAATTGATGATTATATGAATGAGTGGTTATGATGATCACCTTATGTGTAACTTGTGCCTAGTCTTCAATTATAGTTGTGAATCTAGGTTATGTTACTAATGTTATGAGCATGTAAGTGTCTAAGTTAAGATCATGTGTAGGTGCTGCCATTAATGACTTGTTAAAGATTGATGACCCCTACCCATGTACCCTATGTGAATGTGTGAATAGCTAATGTTAGGAGTCTTGAAGTATACTATGAAGTTGACTGAAATTATGTTGTGTGGCCTATACTTGAAAGTGTAATGTGGTCTAAGAGGGTGGGTGCCTCAATGAGTTGTTATAGCCATTATGTGATCATGTTGACCAATGTACACACACTCACACTTCATGCATGCTTGAAAGTAGTAAAGGTTTATGGTGTCTAAATGAAAGGTAGTTCTCATATTCACTAGTTTGTACTACTATGCATGTTAAGCTTATATGATATGATGAAGTATGAATATTTATAGTCTTAGTGGGTTTTATACGAAAGGATTGCTCATATACTTATACCTATAGACTTATGCATTGATGTATGAACAAGTGTGATATCTATGTGTTATGTGAAGGGTTTGCTCACATGTATGTACACACACACATGGATGATGATCTAGTAAGTGAGAGGGGCCTTGATAGGGGTGCCTAAGATTACTCTAAATCTAGATAGGTGCTTGAATATGCTATAAGCATATGTGGAATGAATATCTTAAGCCTATGTTTTATAAAAATATAATCAAGGGCTTTTCAATAAAGGGAACTTAGCTTAGCACCGAGTGAACTTGACATTGAGAGGTGTTGACTTTCCCTTGAGGAAAGATTCACCATTTTTTCCTTATAGAGTGTTGACTTCCCTTTTGAGGAATATTCACCTATGGACCCACATGAGGTGTTGACTTCCCTTGAGGAAGGGATCACCCATGCTTTCTCATGAGATGAGGCCCCAATTGCCAAATGGCATGTAGAGGGAACTACCTATCTCTTAGTTCCATAAACTATGCTTGCCACATAGGATGTAGCAAAGTGAATTCACTTAGGATGCTAGGATATGTTAATGTTCTACCTTGGCTAGGTAGGAACACCTTCCATTGGTGTAAGGCTCTACAACACCAAATTCCATGATTAGCACCCATGGTCTTAGTGTCGGTTAAGGCTATAGTTTCCCTAATGTAAAATGGACAATGGAAGTAAATGAATAGGATCCTAACTAGGAGGACTTAAGGTAAGTTACTTAGTATAGGTGAAAGTAATGAACCCATCTAGACATTGCACAAGTGGCTCCTTAGGAAGTCCTAGGAAGGTGACCTAATATGTATGATTATGATTATGTCTTTATGCATGATATTATAGAAGTGGTCTACTATTTATGAAGATGTGCATGGTATGAATCTATGTGATATGATCTATCCTTATGTGCACTATGTTGGTCTAAATGACTATATGATGAAGGTCTTGTATTGACATGAATGAAGTTGTCTTTACTTGTTATATTGATGTATGGATTGAATGTTAAGATTTATGGTCTCATGAAGAGTTTACTAAGTATGTGTGTGGTTATGGGGCTTCACATGTACATTGCACTAGTAGGCCAAGATTGGGGTCATTAACAATGTCTTATAATGATGAATATGAAAAGAAGTAAAGATGTGTGTAAATGGATATAGTTCACTGTAATGCCTTATGGCCTTGACCTAAATGTTTCTTTGATAGGTTGTTCTTATATGATGATATGTGTTGGCTTGTGTAAGTTGTATGTATGGTTTTCCTTGTGGTCCTAAGGTGATGCATTGCACCAAGTATCACTAAAGGGTTACTTGGGAGGTTAATGGATTAAAAGGAGGAGTTCAATGTTAAGGTAAGAGAGCTCACTGTAAAGTGACCTCAAATGAGACTTAAATTCTATATGTACTTTTCTATGATGTTTGGCCTTCGATTATGTTTCTATGAAGTATGTGAATGCTATAAATGCTATTGTATAAGGGTTTTATGATTATTTACTCAAAATGGCATGAAGTATGATTTCAAAGAAAATGTCCCTTTTAAATGCATGTTTTTGCATGGTTGCCATACTTAGTACATTCTTGTGCTAATCCCATTCTTCTCTACTTTTTACACAAAGTGTAGGTTATGGATTCTTAAAGGATGTCTTGAATGGTGAAGAGCTTGATAGATGATTCCCAAGCTCAATGAAAGAATCCTTAAGTTCAAGGATCTCCTACTTATGTCTTTAATGTAAAGTCTTTAAATATTGTATAGTTATGTAATGTGTCTTATGGGCCGTGTCCCTAATGTACTCTAATGTTGTTGAGTCTAAGATGGCAAAGAGACTTAAGGTCTATATATGTATTATGACTTATGTTTTATATATATATGAGATGAAGTTTCTAGCATATGATGTGCTATGAAAAGTTTTAAATTTTCCGCTAAATTTACTATGTCAATGCGATGAATGATAACTATGGGCTTGTATAAGACCTCCGAGAGGTCAAGTACGCCATGTTACTTCTAGGGGTGCTCCCCGGATGTGACAAACGTGGTATCAGAGCATGGGATTTATAAAGTGGATTTAGGTTCTAAAAGTCTCATATTGCCACGTCTAGTAGAGTCTCGTGGCATTGGTGGTGAGTCGCGACACATCAAATGGTACGAGAGGATATAGGATGATAGAGTTTCCCTTATTCATCATTCTCATATCGTGCCATAGAACTTAACTCTATAAGATCTCTCTCTTATGTTTTCTTGTCCGGTGGTCTTTTAGATGTGATTGCTTGGATGAGATTGTATCACTATGCTTGAGGGATAAAAGGTGAGTTTAAATGCTTATCTTGGTTTTATGGTTGAATGAGTATGTGTGAAGGTGAATTTTGGTATGTTTTGATGATGTGATGCCAATTATGGCATGTATGAGACTTATGTGAAATATCATGTTATGTTGAAGAATGTGTGTCATAATATGGTTAAAGCATGCTAGGAGTTGTTATGGTTGACATGAGTTTCTTTTGAAATGATGTGTTACTATATGGTTTTACATGTTGATGGCTTACTATTATGATTTGAACTTGAAATGCTTAGTGACTACCTATGAAAGTATGCTACCTTAAGAATATGTGTTTTAAGGTGTTCAATATTTCCCTTGAATATATGCATAATGTTTCAAAAGTTGCCTTAGTTGGTATGTGTGAACATTCTTGATTACCTAATATGGATTGGAGTCCTTTGTATATACTTGATCCTAAGTGTAAAGGTAGTATGCATGACTTGGTAGGGTGATGATGTGGGTTTTAGTGACCTAGAAGTCACCTTACTGTAATGTTCTAGGGAAAATAAGAAAGCTTATGGCTAAGTCTCCTTGTTGTCTTCCCCTAATGTTTCATGACCTTGGTGTCTATTGTATTGTATTAAAACCTTATGTGGTTGAATGAGATGACCTAACATGATGATTGGGGATAAATTGCCTAGGAAATAAAGTTTGAAAGGCCTTGCTTGACTTACTGTAAATTCCTTCTAAATGGTAATCACTTTTAAGTGATGAAATATGAAGATTAATAAGTTAATATCCTCTTTAGTTTGGGTTAAGTTGCTCTTAATTGGGTTTACCCTAAGTGGGGGATGGTGATGAAATGGTAAGGTTGTATATATTGTCTACCTTGACCTTCTATTTTTGCTTGATCTTGAATTTAATGAAGTCTTGATGAGCTTGTTCATGAATAGAGTCTTGCATAAAGTATGAATTGCATGAACTTTATATGTTTGGTATGTATTGATTGACATTACCTTAAAGATATAATGAAGATTCCAAAGTGCATGAATGGAAATTTTGATTAAATACATGTTTTCTCATGAGTATTGTACATCCTCACATGCTAATGGTACATTTGACTTCATGAGATAAGATAAAAACTTGGTTGTATCACTTGTGAGGTGTAATGTTTAGCCTTATAATGAATATTTGATTCTCTTTAAAATGAAATATGTTGAGTCTCTTGAAAATTTTGTGACTAGTATGGTTGGGAAAGCATGATTTTAGGCTCACTCTTGAAAGGTGAAAGCATGTTTAGCTAAGTGTTCATGTGTGTGCCTATAATTTGTATTGTTTTTCCCAAATGAGGCTTACTGTAAAGACCAATGTTATGCTAGAAATTGAGATTTTGTGAAATGGCTTCCTAATTGTTGTGATGTATTTGGTGTGATCTACCATTTAGACTTCACTAGGAAGAAATCATGAACATGTCTTTATTTGAAAAGTTGAGAAATTCTCATATTACAGTAAAGATGGCCTTTGTGCATTTGCTTGAGTGTGAGCTCATGATACATGCAAGTGTGTTGAGGAGAAGGACATTCCTCCATGGACACTACTAAGCATGGTATGGTTGAGTGTGACCTTCATGGCACTAGGTCTAACTAATAAAGACCCTTGTTGATTCAATTAACTCAAGTCTATGTGCATTGAAGCATGAGTGCCTACTTACTTTTGAGTGATGTGGAATCTGCCTTAGTATGATTAAAAGAAGTGTGTCTGATGAAATCTTAATAAATGGATTGTAATGACCAGGTTATGATTAGGAGTAGGATGTTCCCCCTATGAACATGATAAGAGCCTTGTAATTGATGCACTAAGGAGTGAGTAAATTTAAGTAGTGTTCCTTGTAAGTTTGGTGCATTAACTTCTATGTGTTGATGTTATGAATATGATGAACTGCTCTATGATGCATTGAAGTCCTTGTTGTGATTGAAATGTTCTAAGTGTCATTCGAGGACGAATGTTCCCAAGTGGGAGATATTGTAAACCCCCCAAAATGAGTTAGGGTGTATAGATCCTAACATGGTTGTCTTAAGGTTCTAAGTTCCTAAAATGTCTCATAATATGGTTAAGAGGTAGTGTGCAAAGTTTTAGGTGATTTTGTAGTCAAACGTCAAGGGTCGATCAAAACGTTCGACGACTAGTCACCTATGTGCCTCATATGTTTATGCAAGCTTAAAATTGTATGAAATGATCCTAAAGAGTATTAAAATAATTTATAATGATGTTAAATGGTATTATATGAATTTTAGAGAAGTTTGGAGGTCAAACGTCCAAGAACGTCCAAGACGTTTTAAAGTTAGCCCTTGCGACATTCATGTACGTCTTGATGGGGCCATGCATGTTTGGACGTGTTGCAGGTGTTTGTTTTGGGTGAAACTTATGTGGAATATCTACAACTTGTTTAGGGTTTCATTTACGTAGGAAACGTCCATGTACGACTTCTAAAGGGCCCCACAAAAGGGCCCACAAGAAGGACCCAAGGCTGGTCGAGACACTGCCTTGGCAGTGTCAATCGACGGACCAAACAACGTCCAGTTTTTCAACCAACGACCCGTAGGTGAGGTATCATCGATTGGTACTTATCTTGGGAAGGTATCAAACCAAAAACTGATCAAGGACCAATTGACAGAAGCCAATGCACGGCCCGTCGACTGACCTACGACCAGTAGATGGCTCCGTCGATGGTGGCCTGCAATCTGTGCCTGCGTACTGTTTTATTAAATGGGTGAATGGGAAATTAACCCCACGTCCTAAACCGACTCTAATTGAGTTATTTACCTAAATTTGGGTGTATATAAGTCATCAAACACGTGAACCTCCCATTCCCAATCCCATACACACATAAGAAATCTTTCCCTCCAAAATCTTCTCCCTAGAAACCTCCATTGTTGTTGAAGCTCAAGAACAGCTTGGAGCTTGGAATGGCATGATTTCTTCACCATGTTTTAGAGGTATTCATGTAGATAAAGGTATGTTGATCTTCGTCTCTAGTTATCCTTCCATCTAGAGAGTTAAATCTCAAAGTTTCAAAAGAGAAAAATATGATCAAACATCTTCTTCTTCAATCTGCCATGAGTTCTTTCTAAAAATGTTTTTAACGATTAAAACATGCTGAATTGAAGTTAATACAGTGGTTTTAACGTGAATTTGACTACAATTGCATGATGAACCCATGTCCCTTCTAAACTTGATTTAGCCTTTGCATGGGCTTTGTGATCTTGATTTGTTATCTATTGAATTATGATTCTATTACGTTGAAGTGGTTATATGTACTGTTATTTACATGAATTAATGTTGAATTGACGTTGAAGGATCCATGTGGATCAATGTATGAAGAATTCAACATGACTACTATATGATCTATCCATTCACTATAAAGTTGGTTTTGTGAAGATTGTTGTAAGACTTGAATCATGTTAAGTTGTTTGTAGCCAATGTTTTAGGTTAATATCATGATTGAATTATGAATAAGAATCTCTTATGATTAAAGTAAGGAAGAATTGACATGATTTGGTCTAGTCTCTTCTAGCATATCGATTGATAATACTATGTATATGATGTGATCTCGAATTGTGGATAGATGAAGTATGATTCCTTTGATGTAGTGATCTATTTAGATGCTGCCTAGCATGTACATTATTGTTAAAATATGATTGATGATCAAGGCCTTAGAGAATCAATAGTATTGGCTAATTCCTCTCTATTCTAGCGAATTAATAAGTCTAATGCCTATGTTGGAAGCTTGATCTTGAAGTTCTTTAAGCATGATTTCATTATGATTAAGTGTATGATTAGCTACTGCCTTAGATTGATATTATTGATGAAATATGATCTATAATCCATGTAAGTGAAATTGGCTAAAGGTCTATGTTCTTCTATCTTCTAGTATGCTAAGGTGTTGTGCTAGTTGTAGTATGACCTTGTAGTAGCTTGTAATTGAATTCATGTATGATTATGGAACTTAAGCTACTGCCCTATACTTGATTTATTTGTGAAAGATTAGTAAAGGTCAAAGATGACCAAAGGCTAAGGGATTGGTAAGAATTGCTCTACTCTTCTACTTCTCTATTCTTCTATAATAATGTTGATCAACCTTGTATGGCATTGAGTGGTATGGTCCACTTATGGTGGCGGTGTTTACTTTATGTCATTATATATGTGTTGACCATGGCCTTGAAGGCAAATTGATGATTATATGAATGAGTGGTTATGATGATCACCTTATGTGTAACTTGTGCCTAGTCTTTGATTATAGTTGTGAATCTAGGTTATGTTACTAATGTTATGAGCCTGTAAGTGGCTAAGTTAAGATCATGTGTAGGTGCTGCCATTAATGACTTATTAAAGATTGATGAACCCTACCCATGTACTGTCACATCCGGGGAGCACCCCCCAGAAGTAACATGGCGTACTTGACCTCTCGGAGGTCTTATACAAGCCCATAGTTATCATTCATTGCATTGACATAGTAAATTTAGCGGAAAATTTAAAACTTTTCATAGCACATCATATGCTAGAAACTTCATCTCATATATATATAAGAAATAAGCCATAATACATTTATAGACCTTAAGTCTCTTTGCCATCTTAGACTCAACAACTTTAGAGTACATTAGGGACACGACCCATAAGACACATTACATAACTATACAATATTTAAACACTTTACATTAAAGACATAAGTAGGAGATCAATGAACTTTAAGGATTCTTTCATTGAGCTTGGGAATCATCTAGCAAGCTCTTCACCATTCAAGACATCCTTTAAGAATCCATAACCTACACTTTGTGTAAAAAGTAGAGAAGAATGGGATTAGCACAAGAATGTACTAAGTATGGCAACCATGCAAAAACATGCATTTAAAAAGGGATTTTTTCTTGAAATCATACTTCATGTCTTTTTGAGTAAATCTTTATAAAACCTTTAGA
The DNA here is from genome assembly GCA_022817965.1 of Solanum lycopersicoides. Classification (NCBI taxonomy): domain Eukaryota; kingdom Viridiplantae; phylum Streptophyta; class Magnoliopsida; order Solanales; family Solanaceae; genus Solanum; species Solanum lycopersicoides. The sequence goes on along the minus strand of CM040629.1, from coordinate 26,836,775 downwards.
CAATAGCATTTATAACATTCATATACTTCATATAAACATATTCAAAGGCCAAACATCACATAAGATCATATTTAGAATTTATTGCATTTTAAGGCACATTACTGTAAGCCCTTTTTCCCTTAACAGTGAACCCTCTTCTCTTTTGTTCATTAACTTCCCAAGTAACCCTTTAGTGATACTTGGTGCAATGCATCACCTTAAGGCCACAAGAAAACATACATATAACCTACACTAATCACCACACATCATCATATAGGTATAGCACATGATAGACACGTTTAAGTCAAAACCTTAAGAGCATCACAGTAAGCTACATCAACTTACATACAAAATGTCTTCACTTCACATACCTCATTATTAGACCTTGTTCATGACCCCAATCTTTGTCTACTAGTGCAATGTACACGTGAAGCCCCATAACTCCACACGTACTTAGTAAGCTCTTCATGAGACCACAAACCTTAACACTTCATACTTCAACATAACACATAAGGACAACTCCATTGATATCAACAATCTTCATTATATAGTCATTATGACTCACATAATGCATATAAGAGTAAGAACATATCACATGGACTCATAACATGAACATCTCCATCACAAAAAGTAGACCAATACTACAAATCATACATATGGACATAAGCATAATCATACATATTAGGTCACCTTCCTAGGACTTCTTAAGGAGCCACTTGTGCAATGTCTAGATGGGTTCATTACTTCCACCTATAGAAAGTAACTTACCTTAAGTCCTCCTAGTTAGGATCCTATTCCATTACTTCCATTGTCCATTTTACTTTAGGGAAACTATAGCCTCAACCGACACTAAGACCATGGGTGCTAAACATGAAATTTGGTGTTGTAGAGCCTTACACCAATGGAAGGTGTTCCTACCTAGCCAAGGTAGAACATTAACATATATCCTAGCATATTAGGTGATATCAGTTGCTAGATCCTATGTGGCAAACATAGTTTATGGAATTAAGAGATAGGTATTCCCTCTACATACCATTTGGTAATTGGGGCCTCATCTCATGAGAAAACATGGGTGAATCTTCCTCAAGGAAAGTTAACACCTCATGTGGGTCCATAGATTAATATTCCTCAAAGGGAAGTCAACACTCTACAAGGGACAATTGGTGAATCTTTCCTCAAGGGAAAGTCAACACCTCTCAATGTCAAGTTCAATAGGTGCTAAGCTGAGTTCCCTTTATTGAAAAGCCTTTAATTATATTTTCATAAAACATAGGCTTAAGATATTCATCCCTCATATGCTTATAGCAGCACCTATCTAGTTATAGAGTATTCTTGGGCCCCCTTTCAAGGCTCCTCTCATTTACTAGATCATCATCCATGTGTGTGTGTATACATATATGTGAGCAAACCCTTCACATAATACATTAAGTTACACATGTTCATACACCATATTCATACATATAGAAACCAAAACTAGAACTATCCTATCAAGGTACACATGTGCAATGCATAGACAAAGTCCCATACCCTTGCCCACACTAGTACACCTATCAAGTCATCCTAATTAAAGAAACACATATCATACTTTCATAAACGTCGTCTTATCATGCATAGTAGTGACACTAGTGAATATGAGAACTACCTTTCATTAGACACTATGAACCTTTACTACCTATAAGCATGCATAAAGTGTGAGTGTGTGTACATTGGAGACATGATCACATAATGGCTATCAACAACCTATTGAGGCAGCCACCCTCTTAGACCACAATAATCTTCAAGCTTAGACCACACAACACACAATAGCATAGGAGACAAATTAACTTCATAGAATACTTTAAGACTCCTATCATTAACTATTCACACATTCACATTGGAGTACATGGGTAGGGATCATCAACCATTATCACCTAAGACATGGCAGCACCTACACACGATATTACACAACCCTTCACATGCTCATAACAATGGTAACATACCCTAGATTCACAACTCAAATAGAAGACTAGGCACAAGTTACAAATAAAGAGATAATCATAACCACTTCTTCATATATTCATCAAATTGAATTCAAAGCCATGGTCAACATATATATAATTACATAAAGTAAACACCGCCACCATAAGTGGACCATACCACACAATGCCATACAAGGCTTCATCAACATTATTATAGAGGAGTAGAGAAGTAGAATAGTAGAGCAATTCTTACCAATCCTTTAGACTTTGGTCTCCATTGACCATTACTACTTTTTCACCAATAAATCAAGTATAGGGCAGTAGCTTAATGTATCATGATCATACATGAAGTTAAGCATAAGCCACTACAAGGTCGTGTTACAACTAATACGATACATTAACATGCTAGAATGTAGAAGAACATAAACCATTAGCCAATTTCACTTGTATGTATTATAGATCATATTTCATCAACAATATCCATCTAATGCAGTAGCTAAACACATACTTAATCACATACAAATCATGATTACATCTACCCTAGGGTTAGGATCACAAAATGACTAGATTTCAGTGAATATGCTACATTAGAGGAACATGAAAGATAGAAGAATATAGGCCACACCAACCTTGAATCACATGAATCACATCTATATAATTCAACAATAATATCCTATTAAAACAGTAGGTACAATCATCCCTACACCATTGAATTTCGCATTAGATTATTTAGGAACCAACGTTACAGTGAATTCAAGTAAAACTAGGCTAAACATGTTCAAATCTTCCTTCATTGATCCACATGGATCCAGTACATATAATTCAACAATTAATGTAAACAAAAGTAGATATAGGTAATTCAACGTAAGAACATCACAATTCAATCGATAACAAGCCATAATCACATTGCCCATGCAAGGGCTAAATCGATTTAAGGAAGGGACATGGGTTCATCATGCAATTGGAGTAAATTCACGTTCAAACCAACATGTTAACATCAAATCATCATGATTTAGTCATTAAAAATATTTTGAGAAAGAACCCATGGATAGATTGAAGAAGAAGAACTTGATCATATTTTTCTCATTGAAATCTTTGAGATTAACTCTCTAGATGAAAAGATAACTAGAGATAAAGTATCACCATACATTTAATTAGTTAAAAACCTTCAAAATTGATGATTCATCCATGGAAATAAAAGATCCAATTTGTTCTTGAGCTTCACCAACAATGGTGGTGTTAGAGAGAACATCTTTGGAAGGAAGGTTTCTTACGTGTGAGGGGATTTTTGGAATGGGTAGTTCACGTTTTATATGGCTTATATACACCCAAAATTAGCTAAATTAAACCATTAGAGTCAGGTTAGGACGTGGGGTGAATTTCTCATTCACCTCTTAATTAAAACAGTCGCAGGCAGTAGTTGACAGACCACCATCGACGGAGGCACTTACTGGCCGTAGGTCAGCAAACGGACCGTGCCTAGGCTTTCGTCAATTGGTAGTTAGCCAATATTTGGATTGAGACCTGCCCAAGGTAAGTGCCAATATATGATACCTGACCAACGGGCCGTTGGTTGACCAACTGGCCGCCGTTTGGTCCGTCAATTGACATCGCCCAGGCAGTGTCTCGACCAGCCTTGGTCCTTCTTGTGGGCCCTTTTGCGGGCCCCTTTAGAGGTCGTACCCGGAAGTTTCCAACGTAAATACAACCCTTAACAATTTATAGACATTTCACAAAAGTTTCACCCAAAACAAACACCTGCAACTCATCCAAACAGGCCAAGCCCCATCAAGACACACGTTGATCGTCTTAAGGGCTATCTTTCGAACGCCTTGGACGTTCTTGGTCGTTTGACCTCCAAACTTCATGAAACTTCATATACTACCATTTGACATCATTATAAACCATTTTATTACTTCATAAGCTCATGAATCACACATAATCACATAGAACCACATACGAGGCATTTAGGTGACTTAGTCGTCGAACGTTTCGGTCGACCCTTGACGTTTGACTTCCAAATCACCTCAAAATTATACACTGCCTATAAAACATATTATAAGTCATTTTAGGACCTTAGAACATTTAGACGAGCATGTTAGTCTCTATACACCCTAACTCATTTTGGGGGTCTTACATGTACCCTATGTGAATGTGTGAATAGGTAATGTTAGGAGTTTTGAAGTATACTATGAAGTTGAATTGTCTCATATGCTAAATTGTGTTGCGTATTCTATACTTGAAAGTGTTATGTGGTCTAAGAGAGTGTCTGCCTCAATGAGTTGTTGATAGCAATTATGTGATCATGTTGACCAATGCACACACTCACACTTCATGCATGCTTGAAAGTAGTAAAGGTTTATGGTGTCTAAATGAAAGGTAGTTCTCATATTCACTAGTTTCTACTACTATGGATGTTAAGCTTATATGATATGATGAAGTATGAATATTCATAGTCTTAGTGGGTTTTATACGAAAGGATTGCTCATATAGTTATACCTATAGACTTATGCATTGATGTATGAACAAGTGTGATATCTATGTGTTGTGTGAAAGGTTTGCTCATATGTATGTATACACACATGGATGATGATCTAGTAAGTGAGAGGGGCCTTGATAGGGGTGCCAAAGATTACTCTAAATCTAGTTAGGTGCTTGAATATGCTATAAGCATATGTGGAATGAATATCTTAAGCCTATGTTTCATAAAAATATAATTAAGGGCTTTTCAATAAAGGGAACTTAGCTTAGCACCGAGTGAACTTGACATTGAGAGGTGTTGACTTTCCCTTGAGGAAAGATTCACAATTTGTCCCTTATAGAGTGTTGACTTCCCTTTGAGGAATATTCACCTATGGACCCACATGAGGTGTTGACTTCCCTTGAGGAAGGGATCACCCATGTTTTCTAATGAGATGAGGCCCCAATTGACGAATGGCATGTAGAGGGAACTACCTATCTCTTAGTTCCATAAACTATGCTTGACACATAGGATGTAGCAAAGTGAATTCACTTAGGATGCTATATGTTAATGTTCTACCTTGGCTAGGTAGGAACACCTTCCATTGCTGTAAGGCTCTACAACACCAAATTCCATGATTAGCGCCCATGTCTTAGTGCCGGTTAAGGCTATAGTTTCCCTAATGTAAAATGGACAATGGAAGTAAATGAATAGGATCCTAACTAGGAGGACTTACGGTAAGTTACTTAGTATAGGTGGAAGTAATGAACCCATCTAGACATTGCACAAGTGGCTCCATAGGTTGGAAGTAATGAACCCATGTTCATAGTGTCTAATGAAAGGTTGTTCTTATATTCACTAGTGTCTACTACTATGCATGCAAAGTATATGCATGTGAAGTATGTTATGTATTCCTTACTAGGATGACTTGATAGGTGTACTAGTATGGGCAAGGGTATGGGACGTTGTTTATGCATTGCACATGTGTACCTTGATAGGATAGTTCCTAGGTTTGGTTTCTATGTGCATGAATATGAATGTCTGGTCATGTGTCATCATAATGTGTTATGTGAAAGGTTTGCTCACATATATGTATACACACACACATGAATGATGATCTAGTCATAATGGAACCTTGAAAGATGTGCTCAAGTGTATCCTTAACTAGATATTGCTAATCCATATGCTATGTTCATGTGAAAGGATCCCTCACATGAAGTAGGTTGATGAACTCTCATCTATGACCTATGAGCTAAGAATATGAGGGGATGACGCTCCTAAGCCTATGTTTTACAAATAAATGATAATAAAGGATTTTTCAATAAAGGGAACTTAGCTTAGCACCGAGTGAACTTGTAGATGAGGGGGTGACACTTTCCAACATAGGGAAGGTAGGGTTCACTACGGTCCTCATGTGAGGGAGTGACACTTTCCCAAATAGGGGAGGTAGGGTTCACGACGTTCCTCACGGGGTGGATAGCCTCATGACCCAAAATGGGTGTAGAGTGATGTTTCCATGATAGCCCCCAAGTTCCATAAACTATGCTTGCCACATAGGATCTAGCAAGTGATATCACCTAATATGCTAGAATGTGTTAATGTTCTACCTTGGCTAGGTAGGAACACCTTCCATTGGTGTAAGGCTCTACAACACCAAATTCCATGTTTAGCACCCATGGTCTTAGTGTCGTTTAAAGCTATAGTTTCCCTAAAGTAAAATGGACAATGGAAGTAAATGACTAGTACCCTAACTAGAATGACTTAAGGGATGTTACTTAGGATAGGTGGAAGTAATTAACCCATCTAGAGATTGCACAAGTATCTCCTTAGGAAGTTCTAGGAAGGTGTTCTAATGCATATCACTATGTATATGTTCTTTATGCATGACATTATAGTATTTGTCTACTTGTTATGAAGATGTGCATGGTATGAGTCTATATGATGTGATCTTATCCTTATATGCACTATGTTGGTCTAAATGACTATATGATGAAGGTCTTGTATTGACATGAATGAAGTTGTCTTCACTTACTTGTTGATGTATGAATTGGATGGTAAGGCTTGTGGTCTTATGATAGGTTTACTAGCGTGTGTGAGTTTGTGGGGCTTCACATATACATTGCACTAGTAGGCTTAGAGTAGGATTGTGAGTAAGGTTTTATAATGCATTAATGTGAAGTGAAGTTGATATATGTGCAAGTTAAAGGTAGTTACTGTAATTGTCCTATGGTATTGGTTTAAATGTCTAAGTTGTACTATACTCCTATGATGGTATATGTTGCATCATGTAGGTTATATGTATGTTTACTTGTGACCTTAAGGTGATGCATTGCACTAAGTATCACTAGAGTGTTACTTGGGAGGTTAATGAGTAAAAGGGAAAATAGTTCACTGTTAAAGGAAAGTTAGTTCACTGTAATGTGACTTAAAAATGTAACAAATTCTATAAGTGATCTTATGAATTGTTTGGCCTTTGAATATGTTTATATGAAGCATGTGAATTATGTAAATGCTATTGAATAAAGGTTTTATGAATATTTACTCAAAAGGCATGAAGTATGATTTAAATAAAATGTCCCTTTTAAATGTATGTTTTTGCATGGTTGCCATACTTAGTGCATTCTTGTACTAACTCCATTCTTCTCTACTTTTTACACAAAGTGTAGGTTATGGATGCTTAAAAGATGTCTTGAATGGTGAAGAGCTTGATAGATGATTTCCAAGCTCAATGAAAGGAATCCTTAAGTTCAAGGATCTCCTACTTATGTCTTTACTGTAAAATGTTGAAATATTGTAGAGTTATGTAATGTGTCTTAAGGGCCGTGTCCCTAATGTACTCTAATGTTGTTGAGTCTAATATGACAAAGAGACTTAAGGTCTAAGTATGTATTACGATATTTTATATATATGAAGTAAAGTTTCTAGCATATGATGTGCTATGAAAACTTTTAAATTTTCCGCTAAATTTACTATGTCAATGGGATGAATGATAACTATGGGCTTGTATAAGACCTACGAGAGGTCAAGTACGCCATGTTACTTCTAGGGGGTGCTCCCCGGATGTGACAATATGCTTCTAGTCTCTTGATGAGTTTACTAAGTAGGTGTGAGGTTATGGGACACATGTGCATTGCGCTAGTAAGTTTAGAATGGGGTTATAAGTAAGGTCTTATGATGTCTAACTGAAATGATGTTTAAATATGCTATTGATTGACTAATGCATCTTAAGATGATATCGGTAAGTCTTGACTTATATGTGGTCTTGTAATAAGTTCTTCTATGTGGTCCATAATGTATGCTGCGTCAAATGTGAAGTATTTGTGTTAATTATATTAAGTGGTCTAGGAATGTATGTATTGATTAATGAAGGTTGTAAGTATGACTACCTAGTGGCTTTAAAGTGATGTTTGAGTGTAGATAGTGTAATGGGACAGTATCTATACATTGCACCAATTATCACTAAAGTGTTACTTGGGAGGTTAAGGGATCAAGAAGAAAATAGTTTACTGTAAAGAGAAAAGAAGCTATGACTATTGAATATGCTTAAAGTAAGTATGTGATTGGTATAATACTTATTGTATTAAGTTTTATGAGGTTTTCACAGAAGGCATGATGCATGGTTTTCAAAGTAAAATGTCCCTTTTAAATGCATGTTTTTGCATGGTTGCCATACTTAGTGCATTCTTGTACTAACTCCATTCTACTTTACCTTTTTACACAAAGTGTAGGTTATGGATGCTTAAAGTATGTTTATAAGGTGAAGGGCTTGATATGTGTTTCCCAAGCTCAAGGAAACGAATCCTTAAGTCCAAGGATTTTCTATGTCAAGTTTTTTATGAATTCATGTAATAGTTTAATTATTGTTTTATGTTATGAGGGCCGTGTCCCTAATGTACTCTAATGATGTTGAGTCTAATATGGCAAAGAGACTTAGAGTCTAACTATCTATTATGAAATTTTATATATATATGAAGTGAAGTTTCTAGCATATGATGTGCTATGAAAAGTTTTAAATTTTCGGCTAATTTACCTATGAAAATGCGATGAATGATTACTATGGGCTTGTATAAGACCTCCGAGAGGTCAAGTACGCCATATTACTTCTAGGGGGTGCTCCCCGATCGTGACAAACATGCTATCAGAGTATGAGGTTTTTGAAAGTGGTTTTAGGTTCTAAAAGTCTCATATTGCCACGTCTAATAGAGTCTCGTTTCATTGGTGGTGACTCGCGGCACATCCATGTGCGAGAGGCTATAGGACGATAGAGTTTCCCTTCTTCATCATTCTCATGTCGTGCCATAGAACTTAACCCTATAAGATCTCTCTCTTATATTTTCTTTCCAGTGGTCTTTTAGATGTGATAGCTTGGATGAGATGGTATCTCTATGCTTGAGGGAGAAAAGGTGAGTTTTGATGCTTATCTTGATTTTATGGTTTCATGAGTAGGTGTGAAGGTGAATTTTTGGTATGCTTTGATCTTGTTATGCCAATTAGGGCTACGTATGTTAAATATGAGAAATGATATGTTATGTTGATATGATGTCCTTTGTGGTTATATAAGAGATCTTTATGAGATGGCTTTTTATGTTGAGAAATGTATGCCAAGGTATGGTTAAAGCATGTTAGAAGTAATTATAGTTGAATTGAGCTTCCTTTTTGGATTATGGGTTGTCTTATGACTTAGCATGATGATAGTATTATAATATGCTTTAGATTTGAAATGCTTTGAAGAATGTGGTAAATAGCAAATTGTGCATTTTTCCTGAGTATATGTGTTGCTTTGTTTGTATTGGAGTCCTTTGTATAGACTTGATCCTAGGAGTGAAGGTAGTACGCTATTTTTTGGTAGATTGATGATGTGGGTTGATTGACCTAGAAGTTGCCTTACTTTAAAGTAGGAAGAAAATAAAGAGTCCCTATGGTTAAGTCTTCTCTATTATTCCCCTAATGTTTTGAGACCTTTGATGTTCATGCTATAGTTGAGACCTTATGTGGTTGGGTAGTATGACCTATCTTGAATGTTATGGATTTCCTTTGGGTGTTAAGCCTACAGGAATGATGATAGTTGAGTAAAGTTACTCTTAATTTGTCTACCCTAAGTGGGGGATGGTGATGTGATCAATAAGGTTGTAGATGTTTCTATCTTTTCCTTCTGTGTTTATTTGAGCTTGAGACTAATGGATTTCTAATAGCTTGTTCATGATGGGAGTCTTGCATGAAGGTATGAGTTACATGTTCTCCATATGTTTTGTATGTCTTGATTGACACTATCTTAAGAATATTTGGAAGATTCTAAAAGTGCATGAAAAAGAATTTTGATCAAATACATGTTTTCTCCTTTGATTGTGCATCTTAATATGATAGTTGAGCATTTAACTTTATGAGATAAGTTAAGGAGAATGTTTGAAGTCACTCTTAATGTGTAATGTTTATCCATTAATGAAAAAGTTGAGTCTCTTTAAAATGAAAAATGACGAGTCTCTTTAAAATTTTGTGACTTTTATGGTTTGGAAAGCATGATTGTAGGTTCACTTTTGAAAATTGATGGCATGTTTAGCTATTGTCTTTGTGTGTGCCTATAAATTGTAAGACTTTCCCCTAAATGATGCATGTTCATGAAAGCTAGTGTTAAGCTAGAAATTGAAATGTTGTGAAATGGCTTCCTATTGTTGTGATGTGTGTGGTGTGAATTACCATTTTGACTTCACTAGGAAGAAAGTATTAGCATGCTATGGTTAAAAGTTGAGAAATTCTCATTATAAATTGAATTGACCTTTGTGCATTGCTTGCCTATGAACTCATGAGACATGTAAGTGTGTTGAGGAGGAGGATATTCCTCCACGTGCACAACTAAGTATGGTATGGTTGAATATGACCTTCATGGCAGTAGGTATAATTAATATAGACCCTTGTCAACCTATTTAACTCAAGTTTATGTGCATTGAAGTATGAGTGCCTAATTGTTTCTTGAGTGTTGTTGAAATCTGCCTAACTGTGACTTAAAGATGGTTGCATGATGAGATCATAAAGAATTGAAATGAAATGACCATGTTATGATTAGGAGAAGGATGTTCCTCCTATGAACATGACAAGAGCTAAGTGTTTGATGCATTAAGCATGAGTGAATAAGGGTTTTGGCTTGCTTGTGTTGCATTGAGTGCTAAATGGTGTGAAGTTTGTTTTCCTTGTAATTTTGGTGCATTAACTTCTATGTGATGATGTTATGAATGTTGTGAGATTCTCTATGATTCATTGAAGTCCTTGTTGTGATTAAAGTGTTCTAAGTGTCATTCGAGGACGAATGTTCCCAAGTGGAGGATATTGTAAGACCCCCAAAATGAGTTAGGGTGTCTAGAGCCTCACATGTCCATATAAGCTTGTTAACATGTTAATTAAGTGTTCTAAAGTATGAATGGGTGATTTGATGTCATTTGGAAGTCTAACGTCAAGGGATGACCAAGACGTTCGATGACTAGTCACCAAGGGGCCTCATGTATTTTTATGTGCTTATGTATTTTTCATGAGATTATGAGGTCCTTATATGAGTTATAATAATGTTTATAGGCAGTATGTTGAGTTTCATGAAGTTTAGAGTTCAAACGTCCAAGAACGTCCAAGACGTTGGAAAGTTAGCCCGTGAGACATGCATATGTGTGTCTTGAGTGTGCCTAGCATGTTTGGGCGTGTTGCGAGTATTTGTTTTGGGTGAAACTGATGTGGAAGGTACTTGACATGTTAAGTTATATATTTACGTTGGAAACGTCTGGGTATGACTCCCCAAGGGCCCCACAAGAAGCCCTCAAGGAGGACCCAAAGGTTGTCAAGTCACTGTCTTGGCAGTGTCAATCGACGGAGCCAAGGGACGGTCCGTCATTCCACCAATGACACGTTAATGGTGAAGCATAGGTTTGGACTTAGCCTGGAGAAGGCTCAGCAAAAGGACATCCTTAGACCGAAACGACGGAGGCCACCAACGGACTGTCGATGGGCCTAAGGGGCGTCGATGGCTGGCCGTTGATGCATGCTGCATTTAACTGCATGCACGCTGCCCCATTATGGGGTGAATGGGAAATTCATGAAACGTACTAACCTGACCCTACATGGTTTATTTGGTTATTTGTGGGTGTATTTAAGTGATAAAAAACGTGACAACCCCATTCCCAATTCAATTCACACAAATTAGATTTGCCTCCCAAAATATTCTCTCTAGAACCTCCATTGAAGGTGAAGCTCAAGAACAGCTTGGAGCTTGGATTTCCATGGGTTCTTCACCAAGTTTTAGAGTTTTTCTTCTACATTAAGGTATGGTTATCCTTCATTTCTAGTTAATCTTCCATCTAGAGAGTTCTTCTCAAAGTTTTCAAAGAGAAAAATATGATCAAACTTCTCCTTCTTCAATCTAGACATGGGTTTTTCCTCAAAACGTTTTTAAAGGCTTACTAAGGATGAATTGAAGTTAACATGTTGATTGTAACATTAATTTCAATCCAATTGCATGATGAACCCATGATCCCTTCAAAGTCTCGTTTTAACCATGTATGGGCTTTGTGATTTTGGTCTTATGTAAATAGAATTGTGTTTCAATGATGTTAATATGCTTATATCTACTGTCTAGTATGTGTATTGATGGTTAATTGTTGATGAATGATCCATGGCCATGAAGGTTTGAATAAGGCTAGTCTATAATGTAGTATCTTGTGATCTTGATTCTAGATTGATTGTTATGTGATTCAATTATGTTAAATTGGTGGTTAGATACTGCCTATGGTATCATGTGATGATGAATTATGTATTTTTGGTCCAATATGAATTGGGCATCGAAGAATTTATATCTATTTCCTATTGATTGTTAAAGCATGTTATTCACCCTAATCTCGATTTATGGCACTTGTTGTAGGATTTCATTTAGGTTATTATTTATGTAACTACTGCCTTAGGTTGATATTATTAATGAATTGTGGGAGTGAGTTATTCATGATCAAAGAAAAGGAGTCTTGGTAAGGATTAATCTAGGTTCTTTAGCCTATAGATTGATAATGCTATATACATGATGTGATCTCAATTCTAAGGTAGATGAAGCATGATTTAGACTTGATTACTATGTCTTTATCTACTGCCCTAGATTAATATTATTTATGAAATATAATTGATGATCAATGCAAGTGAAATTGGTTAATGATCTATGTCTTTCTACTTTCTAGTATATTGGTGATGTATTGTACTAGTTTGTAGCATGGTCTTGTAGTGGCTTATGCAAGGTTTCTCTTATTATTAAAGCACGTTTAGATACTGACCTTTTATATTAATTATTGATGAAAAAGAAGTATTGATCAAGGATGATCAAAGTGTGAGAAATTGGTAAGACTGCCTATCTCTTTTACTTTCTTAAAGAATTGGTAGTTGATGAAGCCTTGTATAGCATTGTGTGGTATGGTCCACTTATGGTGGCGGTGTTTACTTCTTGTCAATATATATATATGTGTTTATCATAGCCTTGAAGGCAATTGTATTATGAATATGTGGTTTTGATGATCACACTATGTGAAGCCTATGCCTAGTTTCATATTTTAGATATGATCTAGGTTGTATGGCTAATGTTATGAGCATGTAACTGGTTATGTTAACTTTATGCATATGTGATGCCTATGATGAGGTCCTGTAATGTTATATGTGAAGTAAAGTTAATATAGGTGCATAATGACTAAAGCTTACTATAATGACCTTGTAAGTCTTGAATAAATGAGTCTTATGCTGTGCTAATCATTCTATAATATTATGTGATGTATCATTCACTAGGATGACTTGAGAGGTGTACTAGTATGGGCAAGGGTATGAGACCTTGTCTATGCATTGCACATGTGTACCTTGACAGGATAGTTCCTAGGTTGGTCTTCTAAGTACATGCATAGGAATGTATGAACGTGTTATGAATATGACTTATATGCTATGATGTTAAGAATATGATATGACGAAGTATGAATGTGCATTGTGTGTTGGTGTGTTTATATGAAAGGATTGCTCATATAGTTATACCTATATACTTATGCATTGATGTATCAACATATGTGACCTTAATGTGTTATGTGAAAGGTTTGCTCTAGTCAATAGATGGTAACTTGAAAGGTGTTCTCAAGGGTACCCCAAACTATATGGTGCTTGGATATGCTATGTCAATGTGAAAGGGTTTCTCACATGATATAGGTTTATGAACTATCATCTATAACCTATGAGCTAAGCATACGAGGAGTCAATCTCCTAAGGCCTATGTTTTATAAAATAATATAATAAAGGATTTTCAATAAAAGGGAACTTAGCTTAGCACCGAGTGAACTTGACAATGAGAGGTGTTGGCTTCCCTTGGAGGAAGATTCACCATTGGTTTATCATAAGCGTTGACTTCCCTTGGAGGAATATTAACCTATGGTTCCACATGAGGTGTTGACTTCCCTTGAGGAAGATTAACCCATGGTTTCTCATGAGATGAGGCTCCAATGCTAATGACATGTAGAGGGTTATGTATATATCGTAGTTCCATAACTATGCTTGCCACATAGAATCTAGAAAGTGTTTTCACTAATATGCTAGCATGTGTTAATGTTCTACCTTGGCTAAGTAAAGCACCTTTCTTTGGTGTAAGGCTCTACAACACCAAATTCCATGTTTATCACCCATGGTCTTAGTGTCGGTTAAGGCTATAGTTTCCCTAAAATAAAATGGAAAATGGAAGTAAAGTAAGGACCCTAACTAGGATAACCTAAGGGTAGTTGCTTAGTGTAGCTGGGGGTATGGGACTTCACCTATGCATGCACAATTGGCTCTTGAGGGAAGGTCTTTACTTATGTGTATGATGTTGGTATTATTGATGTCACAACCCAAAAGCATACCCTAGAGGTTAGGATACAATCTTGGATTGTAACCGGCGTCGTCGACCTCTCGGAGGTCTAAGACAAGCCTCTCATATTATTCATTGCATTGGCATAGTAAATTTAGCGGAAAATTTAAAACTTTTCATAGCACATCATATGCTAGAAACATCACATCATATATATAAAACATAAGTCAAAATACATATTTAGACTCTAAGTCTCTTTGCCATCTTAGACTCAATAACTTTAGAGTACATTAAGGACAAGGCCTTTAAGACATAATACAAAGCTATACATTACTAATAGACTTTACAATAAGTACACATTAGGACATCCTTGAACTTAAGAATTCCTTTCCTTGAGCTTGGAAAATCACCTATCAAGCTCCTCAATCTTAGACCTCCTTTAAGCATTCCATAACCTACACTTTGTGTAAAAATTAAAGAAGAATGGGATTAGCACAAGAATGTACTAAGTATGGCAACCATGCAAAAACATGCATTTAAAAGGGACATTTCCTTTGAAATCATACTTAATGCCATTTTGAGTAAATCATCATAAAACCTTTATCAATAGCATTTATATCATCCACATACTTCATAGAAACACAATCAAAGGCCAAACATCATAGAAAAGCACATATAGAATTTAAGTACAAATAGAGGTCACTTTACCGTGAACTCACTCTCCTTAACATTAACTCTTTCTTTCAATTCATTTGCTTACTAAGTAATCCTTTAGGGATACTTGGTGCAATGCATCACCTTAGGAACATAGAGAATACCATACATAGCATCTACACAAGACAACACATGCCATCATAGAAGTATAGTACAATATAATCATAGTCAAACCAAGACTACAATATCATACATAACGAACACATACATAATCATATTTATTGAGGTACCTTCCTAAGACTTCCTAAGGAGTCACTTGTGCAATGTCTAGATGAGTTCATTACTTCCACCTATTCTAAGTAACTTACCTTAAGTCCTCCTAGTTAGGATCCTATTCAATTACTTCCATTTTCCATTTTACCTTTAGGGAAACCATAACCTCAACCAACAGAGACCATGTGATGCTAAACATGGAATCCGGTGTCATCAAACCTTACACCGATGGAAGGTGGTCTACCGGCCAAAGTAGAACCAATATAAACATAGCTATCGAGGTAGAATCCTCTAGCTAGTATCCTATGGTGGCAACATAGTTCAAGAACTAAGAGGTAGATATCCCTATTCATACCATGTGGTAAAGTGGGCCGCTCCTCATGGTAATCCATTAGATGACATATCCCATAAACAAGGGAGTTAACATCACATGGGCAACTTTAGGATGAATCTTTCCTTCTATGGATAAGTCATCACCTCCCGTTGTCAAGTTCGCTCGGTGCTAAGTTAAGTTCCCTTTATTGAAAAGCCTTCATTACGTTTATTTATAAAACATAAGCTTAGGATAATCATTCCTCATATGCTTATAGCATATTCAAGCACCTATCTAGTCTTATAGCATTCTTGAGCACCCCTCTCAAGGCCCCTCTATTAACTAGATCATCATTCATGTGTGTGAGTGTATACATAGATGTGAACAAACCTTTCACATAACACATTAAGTCACACATGTTCATACTTACAGATTCATACCTCATCATATCATATACATCATATTCATAACATGTTCATATATTCATCCTTCATATACATAAGAACCAAACCTAGGAACTATCCTATCAAGATACACATGTGCAATGCATAGACAAGGTTCCATACCCTTGTCCATACTAGTACACCTATCAAGTCATCCTAGTAAGGGAATACAAATCATACTTTCATAAACATCACCTTAATATGCATAGTAGTAGACACTAGTGAATATGAGAACTACCTATCATTTAGACACAATGACTTATACTACTTGTAACATGCATGTAAGTGAGAGTGTGTGTACATTGACCAACATGATCACATAATGACTATCAATAACTTATTAAGTCAGCCACCCTATTAGACCACATTACACTTCAAGCACATAGCACACAACACATAATAACATAGGAGACAAGACAATATATACAATGTAATCAAGACTCCTAACTTTAGCTATTCACACTTTCATATAAGGGGTACATAGGTAAAGGGTTATTAACCATATTAACACATTAATGGCAGCACCTATACTTTACCCTAACATGGTTATACACATGCTCATGAAATAGCCACACAACCTAATCCACAACTAGAATAGGAAAGTAAGCATAATCTTCTCATTGTATCATCTTAAGCACATGTTCATAAGTTCATCAATATGCCTTCAAGGCCATGGTCAACACATATAAAATAACAATAAAGTAAACACCGCCACCATAAGTGGACCATACCACACAATGCCATACAAGGCTTCATCAACATTACTATAAAGGAATAAAGAAGTAGAAGAGTAAAGGAAATAAGTATTCTTACCCAATTCTCACCCTTTGATCATCATTGATCAATACCCTTATTCATCAATAAAAAACATATATGGCAGTAGCTAAATGTACTTTAAACATATAAGAAACCATCTACAAGTCACTACATGATTATACCATAACATATACATCACATACTAGGAAAGTAGAAGAACATAGATCGTTAATCAATTTCATTCATATGGATTATAGGTCATATTTCATGATTCATATCACCCTAAGGCAGTAGCTAATGAAATCATAATCTAGATGAGACACTACTACAATTTGCCATTTAGGTCGATACAAGCATGCTTCATATAGGGAGTTCATGGAAAGTAAGTTTACATAGGTTAATCATATTCAACCTATCATGAATTGACCCATATTGTATTAATTACATATAATTCATCCTCATATTTCATTATAGGCAGCAGCTATAGACATTAACCATAATCAATTCTTATAGCGACTAACCTAACGTCAAGATCACAACGTTACAACTTCATAGACAAGAAGAACCTAGATTAATTCAAACCAAGCCTTCTATACTTTGGTCATACATGATTTATATCCACAATTCAACCATGGTATTAACCTAAAACAGTATCTACAAGAACCACAACTTAATCGAAATTCACTTTAGATCACAAGAAAACCAATGTTACAGTGAACTATAGAAAACTAGGCTAAACATGCTCAAATCTTCATACATTGATCCTCATGGATCATTCAACATCAATTCAACATCAATTCATGTAAATAACAGTATATACAATCACTTCAACATAAGGGAATCGTAATTCAATCGATAACAAGTCAAAATCACAAAGCCCATGCAAGAGCTAAACCAATTTTGGAAGGAACATGGGTTCATCATGCAATTGGAGTGAAAACACATTAAAACCATTGTATTAACTTCAATTCATCATGATTTAATCATTAAAAACGTTTTGAGAAAGAACCCATGGCTAGATTGGAGAAGAAGAACTTTGATCATAAACTTTCTTTGAAAACATTGAGAGGAACTCTCCAAGTGAAATTTTACTTAGAGATGAAGGATCACCATACCTTTGTATAGTTAAAAACCTCTAAGACTTCATGATTCATCCATAAAAAATCCATCTCCAAGCATCTCTCGAGCTTCACCAACAATGGTGGTTTTAGAGAGAACATTTTAAGAGGGAAAGGCTTTAAACATGTGAGAGGATTTTGGGAATGGGTTAATCACGTTTTGGATTTCTTATATACACCTAAAATTACTTAATTAAACCTATTATAGTCAGGTTAGGACGTGGGGTGAATTTCCCATTCACCCCTTTATTTAACAGAACGCAGCTGCCAAAAGCAGGCCACTCTCGACGATGGCCTTGACGGGGCATCATGTCCTTGACGGGCCGTGGATGGCCTTCGTCGCAAGAGACTTAGCCAAATTCTTGGATCAAGACCTGCCCAAGGCAAGTCACCTTCGACGAGACCTGCTCGACGGTCCGTTGGTGGCCCAACGATCCGTCATTGGGTCCGTCAAGGGACACTGCCCAGGCAGTGTCTTAGGCAGCTTTGGGTCCTTCTTTTGGGGCCTCTTGTGGGGCCCTTTAGAAGTCGTACCCGTACGTTTCCAACGCGATTACAAACCTTAACATGTTATAGACCTTCCACATAAGTTTCATCCAGAACAAACACCTACAAGACTTCCAAACAGCCTTGACCCCAACATGACATACGATGAACGTCTTAGGGGCTATCTTTCGAACGCCTTGGACGTTCTTGGGCGTTTGACCTCCAAACTTCACGAAACTTCATACAATAACATTAAAAATCATTTAAAACCATTTCAAGACTTATTAGACTCAGTTCATACAATTTAAGCATGCATACACACATGAGGAACATAAGCGACTATTCGTCGAACGTCTTGGACGTCCCTTGACGTCCGACTTCCAAATCACTTCAAACTTTGCACACTGCCTATATATAAAATAATAAGACATTTTAGGACCTTATAACATTAATACAAACATGTTAGGCTCTAGACACCTTATCTCATTTTCGATGTCTTACAATTGACTATGTGAATGAAGGTCCTACTTTGGTTACGTGTAGTTTACTATAGTATGATGTTTGAAATGTGAAGTACATGTTTTGATGCTTATGGTATTATTATAGGTTTACTAAGTATGTGTGAGGTTATGGGGCTTCACATGGCTTCACATGTACATTGCACTAGTAGACTTAGGATAAGATTGTGAGTAAGGTCATTGACTATGGTTCACGTAATGACTTTAGGGTCTTAGACTTGAAGATGTCTTGTGGTGTTCTATATTTCTATGATGGTATGTGTTGGCTTATGTAGGTTACATGCATGCTTTCTTTGTGTCCTTAAGGTGATGCATTGCACCAAGTATCACTAGAGGGGTACTTGGGAAGTTAGAAATTAAAAGAAAGGAAGGTTACTGTAAAGTGCAAATAGGTTACTGTAAAGTGACCCCAAATGTAACTTAAATTCTATGTGTGATTTTCTATGATTGATGACCATTAAATATGCTTACATGAAGTATGTGCATTGTATAAATGCTATTGTATCAAAGTTTATATGAAGATTTCTCAAAAAGATATGAAGCTTGGTTTCAAGTAAAATGTCCCTTTTAAATGCATGTTTTTGCATGGTTGCCATACTTAGTGCATTCTTGTACTAACTCCATTATTCTTTACCTTTTCACACGAAGTGTAGGTTATGGATGCTTAAAATGATGTCTCTATGATTGAGGATCTTGTTATGTGTTTCCCAAGCTCAAGCAAAAGGAATCCTTAAGGTTCAAGCCTGTCCTATGTCAAGTCATGTTTAAAGTCTTGTTATTATTGTACTTATGTATTATTGTTATGAGGGCCGTGTCCCTAAAGTACTCTAATGATGTTGTGTCTAGGATGCTAAAGAGACTTAAGGTATAAATATGTATTATGACTTAAGACTTGTATATATATGAAGTGAAGTTTCTAGCATATGAAGTGCTATGATTTTTTTTTAAATTTTCCGCTAATTTACCTATGATAATGCGATGAATGATAACTATGGGCTTGTATAAGATCTCCGAGAGGTCAAGTACGCCATGTTACTTCTAGGGGGTGCTCCCCGGTCGTGAAAAAACCATGCATCATAGATTTATGAGAAACTTCATGAAAATTTGATACAATAATCACAATATAGTTTAATACATCATAATAGACATGGATACCATTCACAAAAACAAATAAGGTCATTTATCACATTTAAGACGTATTCAATATTGTCATGACCTGAAAGTACCCCCTAGAATTTAGGGAGAACCCATTGGTCGTAACAATTGCGTACTTGACCTTTCGGAGGTCTTGTACAAGCCTTAACTATCATTCATTACATGAGACATGAAAAGTAGTGCAGAATTTAAAACTTTTCATGAATAAATTAATAAAAGGAACATCTTTTATAAAAGCTAAGGAATAATCTTGTCTTCACAAGCCAACTCAAAGACATGACATAAATAATCTTAGGGACACGACCCTTTACATTTAAAAGAAATACACATTAAGAACTTATACAAAACTAAAAGAATTAAGAACTATGCCTTCGAATATATGAGGACATACTTTGTCTTGAAAGTATCTTTCCCAAGCTTTTCCTTCTAAACTTCAACCTTGCTTCAAAACCTATACTTATAGAGTATAGAAAAGTATGGGGTTAGTACAAATAATGTACTAAGTATGGCATATGCAAAAACATGCAGAAAGAGACATTTTAGAATAAATAAGCTTTCATGCCGAAATAAGTAAAACATTCATGAATATAGAAGTAAAACAACATAAGAACCATCATTTAACACTTAGAGAAGGATTTCCATAATTTTAACAAAAAGAGACACTTTACAGTAAGCTAAGCTCTTGTAACATTACAGTGAACCAAATTAACTCCAAAACAGTGAACTCCCAAGGTATTGCCAAGAGGAAGTGAACTCATTTCCGTAGGAGTTTCTCTAACCCGGGTTATCCTAAGACTCACCAAGGTAAGACATGAAGGAAACGCCCATACACCTCCTTCAATGCACACCTAGGTCATCCCCAAGACTACCCATCTTAGGCTTACTCCACTCGGGAGAACAAGTCACCACTAATAACAAGAAATTAGAAGACACTCAAAAAAGACATAAGACATGCCAAAACTTCCCTTTCGAAATGCCTACTTAGTGCAATGAATAGATGGCGTCCCATTCCACCACCTATACTAAGTAGTAGACTCTTTTAGAAGACTTAGCTCATTCAATTCACATAAGACTCACCAAGACTCCCCTTTTGGAATGCCTACCTAGTGCAATAGATAGATAGCATCCCATTCCACTACCTACCCTAAAAGTCCACTCTTTTAGAAGAATTAGTACTTTCATTACTTTTGCGGGGGTTAGCGTAACCGACATAGACCATGAGAGATAAACATAGATCCCGATACTTTCCTTATCGGAGAAGGGTCCCCCCACTTGCCTAGAGTGAGGTCTTTTCTCTTAGCTTTTACATGGCTTTCCCAATAACTATAACTATGCGGGCGAATAGTTAAGGGATATGGTGATTGATAATAAGCAACTCACTCTCTTCTCGCGAGGAGTACTCATCTCAAGAGGTACATTGGAATACAACTTCTCAACTCACGAAGTGTAGCCACCCTTTCTTCATATCCTCTCGGTGCTAAGCATAACTCCCCACGGATTCTCAACATTCATTACTAAAGGTCAAGGATAACTTTTGGACACCAAATCTCAACTCAGGAAGGGTATCCATACTCCAACCTACATTAGAAAGTTCTTGGGAATAGTGAGGTTGCTACTAAACACTTCTTCTCAAATCACGAATAGTGTTCACCCCAAAATTCCCCTTTTGAGTTAACTTAGCTTCATTCATTCATTCAAGTGTGAGTGTGTTTACATGTGAACACACCTTCCACATAAGCATCATTTCATTTACACTACATCCTTTACATGCTTAGACCTTCATTCATCACATCATACACTTTAA
Source organism: Solanum lycopersicoides (assembly GCA_022817965.1). Classification (NCBI taxonomy): domain Eukaryota; kingdom Viridiplantae; phylum Streptophyta; class Magnoliopsida; order Solanales; family Solanaceae; genus Solanum; species Solanum lycopersicoides. The sequence goes on along the minus strand of CM040629.1, from coordinate 26,815,025 downwards.
CATACTTCATATAATCATGTAATTCATTTAGGCGTACTCTCTAGCCTACTTCACATAATAAGCTTCATAAATCACATTTATAAAGGATAGAATCATTATCATCTTACTTCACATAACATGCCTTAAGTGCCTCATTCACAATTCACAAGTAGCTTCACATTCACATATATACCAAGTAAGCATCGCCACCAAAGGTGGACCATACCACTCAAGAGCATTTCATAATTAAAGCTAAACAAGATAAACAACTTATCCTTTAATCCAAGATTTCATCACCCATAATAATTACTTCAACAATTCATCATAATATAGACCTTAGGGAAGTATCTAAACAACAATATCAATAAAAGGAAACCAAAGCTCAAACTACAATATCATGCTCATTCAACCCATTTCATAAGTCAAAATTTGATAAAAGCTTTAACATGTTTTCATGAAAGTTTTAGCATGAAAATCACCAACTAACATTAGAAACATCATATTTAAATCATTAGAAACATTTTTATGCAAGACCCATACTTAGAGTCAAAGATAGAAGAAGTTAGGGATTGAAAACCTCTTTTGAAATTCCTTAGAAGTGGCTCCTTGAATGGAAGAGAGTTCAAGGATGACTACCATACCTCACATAAAGAAACCACAATGATGTTTGATGAATAAACGTCCACCAACAGCCCTCCTAGTTCCTTCTTGACTTCTAGCTTCCACGGTGACTTGAGAGAGTTTTTTAAGAGAGAGGGGTTTTAGGTTTTAGGAAATGGAGTCTAAAATTAGGTCTTTGGGTTTGAAACACCTTAATATACCTAATAAACCCTAAAATGAAAGTCCAAGGTCCCTAAAAGACTTGGGGTGAATTTACTGAACACCCCAAGCCAAGGCAGCCTTTTAACAGCTTTTGCAGGCAGCACAAACGGATCACACAGATGGGACGTTTGCCCATCGGCGCCCCATTAGTGGGGGGGGGGTCCATATATGGGGAATTAGTTTCAAACATTAGCAGTCTAGCCTACCTTGCATGTCCAATCGACGCCCAAGGTGGATGGACCATCGTTTGACCAACGGTCCGTCCCTTGTGGCTGTGTTTTGTCACTGCTTGGCAGCTTCTTGACAATCAATGGGGTACTCTTATAGGCCCCTAATGGGTCCTAGGTGGGGTCATACCTGGATGTTAAGCCCCTAAAAATATTCGTCTAGGTCTTAGGAACATCCCACATCAATTTCAAACAAAATGAACACGTAAAACTCACTCAAACACATGAAGACACATGAACACTTTCTAAGAAACACCTTCCGAATGTCATGGACGTTTGACCTCCAAACTTAACCAAACTTCACACACTTCATAAGAACATCATTATAACTCAATTTATTACAAAATTAACTCAAGAAACAATCACAAAGCTCTAGTTTATCTTAGTTCGTTTTAGGGTGTTATAAATATCTCCAATACATTACCTTTCCTTTTACCTTAACTTCTTTACCTAAAGAAACCCTTAAGTAATACATAGTGCAATGCATGAAAAGTGTCCCATTCCACCATCCATACCGAAGTACCACCTTAAGGTCACCATGGGGAGCATTCATACAACCTTCATCAAGTAAAGCACATACACTCATAAGGACATAACATATCATGAAACACAACCTTCACATAAGAACCATCACCTAAGACAACCCCAAAGTCACAGTAGTGCAATGAACAAGTAGCATCCCATAATGCTACTCACACCAAATGTTCCTAGGAAGTCACCCTAGACTAGGCACATCACATTCAATAAGTCACAACACATACATTTAACATTAGACATAAGACCAACATACTTCATAAACCTCATATAAGAACTCATTCAATTACTACATCATGCTCATAACCCATTTAGTATTTATGCACATCTCAAGACAACATACAAGTCCATACTATAAAATTCACCACAATGACACCATATTCAACATTACATATTTAGAGTTCATTTCATCAATACATTATGAGACCCTACTCACAACCCAATGTAAGTCTACTAGTGCAATTTATATGTGAAGCCCCATAACCTCACACATACCAAGGAAACCAACAAGAAGATCACTAGAATTTCCTTTACTTCATTCATCAATATGAGAAGTATACCATGCATACTAGGTAAGACCTTCATCATGTAAACACAATAAGACTTAGACTATGCATATCATTATAACAAGTATGTTAACACCATAATTTCATGCATACGATATATATATATATATATATATATATACATATAGAACTCTCGCTAGAATTCCCTTCAAGAGCTACTTATGCAATAATGTATAGGTAAAGTCCCATTCCCTTACCCTCACTAAGAAACATCTATTAGGTAGTCGTTGTTAGTGTTCATATTCTTACTTCTATTATTCATTTTACATTAGGGAAACTTCGCCTTAACCAACATTAGACCATGTGAGCAAAACATGGAATCCGGTGTCATCCCCTCACACCGAAAGGAGGGCATCCTACTTGCCAAGGTAGGCCATATACATCATAATAGCATCTAGGTGGATACAATTAGTACGTTCCTATGAGGGAATATAGTTAAGGAACTAGAGGCTTTTACTAGGAACCCTCTTTATGCTAATTATCATTGTAGTTCCACCTCATGAGAACCTCGGGTGAACCTCCCTTCCTTTGTGAAGGAACACCTCTCATTGTCAAGTTCACTTGGTGCTAAGCTAACTTCCCTTTTTGAAAAGCCTTTAAGTCTTTATTAAACATTAGTTCATAAGATAGGCTTTAGAGGATTAACCCCTTGTATAACATGCACATAGCTCATAGGTTATATGATGAGAATGTCCTTTTATCAAAACCCAACATCACGTGAGAATGTCCTTTCACATATTCCTAACATAGTCTAGTTTGGAGTACAATTGAGGAAACCTTTCAAGAGACTTTTATTCACTAGATTACCATTAACATCCTTCATTCATACATTCATGTGTGCGTGTGTACATATATGAGAATGCCTTTCACATAAACACATTTAGACAACACATATTCATTCTTAATTAGCTATATACTTGCATGAATAATAAGATATAAAGGTGCATATGAGAATTATCCTTTCAATAGACACCATAAACATATCATACTATAGCTATGCATGGTGTGTGTACATATTGGTCATCATGATCACATAAAAGCAAAAACTTAGTTACTTATTAAACCACCCTTCAAATGATCAAAACACATATACAATGTATCCCTCAAAAGTCATAAACAACTCACACATAGAACATTTAGGGAATATAGACCACAGACGCACATCACATCATAGGATACAAGAACATATTCAACATTAGAATAGAAGACTCCTAACATGTAAATGATCACACATTCTGTCACATCCGGGGAGCACCCCCTAGACGTAACCGGTATCGTCGTCCTTGAAGAGGACTAAGACTAGCCTCTTAAAATTCGTCATTACATTAGGTTAAAAAATGCATAAAATTAAAACTTTTCATCTACATCTACTTCATGAGGTTTACATAGACCTCTCGCTTACACATAGTATATACATAGGGAGTTTACTTAGACTCCTCGCATAAGAAGCTTACACAGGCTTCTACTTTTATTTCACATACACAATATACAAGATAGAGTCTAATAGAGATGTCTCATATAAAACCATCTAAGTCGGAATAGAATAATTTGGGCATAGCCCTTACATAAATGTATAATTTCCACTTAGGGCTTAAAACAATGTCTTGAACAATAAGAGTGAAACGAATTTCTTTAGACTATAGCAAGTCACATAGGTAGAATGAGAAAAGGCATCATCCTCAGATCATGAGGACATATCCACACTAAGAGAAATGATCCAAGCCTTCCTTGCAAATTGGTCATGAACCCTTTAACAACCGGAACCTAAAATGTTTGGGAAAAAAGGGAGAAATAATGGTTACTACATCACTTGTACTAAGTATGGAAACATATGCACACACACTACAGAAATCATGCTAAAAGGGACATTTGTTCAAAACCATGCCAAGTTACTTTGAAAAGTCTTATGCACAATCAAGAACATATATAAGACAATAAACATATATTCTTTAAGACAATAGCTTATTTAACACAAGACCAACATCATCAAGTATAGACAAGTCAACACGTGTATAACACATTAAAACTATAGCCAAAGCAACTCCAACATTATGATATAACAAAAACAAAGCATGTATAAGAGTTCATAACATTACAACATATACAAGACCCTTACTCATAACCCACCATCAAGTCTAAAAGTGCAATGACCAAGTAAAGCCCCATAACCTTACTAAACCAACTAAACCAAATAAAGGATCATAAGCAATACCTAACATCACATAACATAGCATCAAGAGTAGTCATCATCATGTTTAGCAATATAAACTCATAGCATGTTCATACATGAAACCAAGATAATATAATATCATCAACATGTAAAATCAACATACACGTATCATTTGCTTTATAAGAGCATAATGTCACACTCGGGTCCTAGACCCAAGATGAGATCGGCGTCGTTAACCTCTCAGAGGTCGCAGACAAGCCTCTTCTTAGCTTTCATCACAATCATACAGTTAAATTTAGCGAAAAATTTAAAACTTTACTAAACTGTACTTAGACTTCATATAATTCTTGCATAAGATTGATATACTAACGGATCAAAATAAACAACCATCTATTAACATATTGAACAATTGAAATGAAGAATTCATAATATCATTAATAGTTGCCAAACCGGCCTTAATATAAAAGCTTGAACAAATGTTTGAAAGGAAATGCTAGGGACAACATCCACTAGCTAGGTCTAGTCTACTAAAGCTAGAATATAAAGCGTAGGCATCCTCGAACTCAAGAGGACCTACCAAAGTCTGGAGGTACTAGTACAAACAGCTTCAACTGATCTTCAATCTTCTTCAACGACATACACCTATAGAAATAGTAATCGTATATGGGTTTGTACACACTTGTACTAAGTATGGGAGTATGCACATAAACACATAAGGACTATGCATGATCAAGGAAAGCTCTTCCTATAGCAACAAGCCATTTTTGGAAAGTGAAGTCACTTCACTTTCCTAATTCGTTATTTATGAATCATGCTATGTAGATGACACAGTTTCATGCATTTAAAGCACACAACTCATTTTATATATGATCATAAGACCTTGGAATCATGAATAAAATTTTAGAACAACTCAAGCAAAAATTAATATTTTGCTCCGCTTAGGCCGAGAACACCCTCTCCCAAACTTAGTTTATTTTTCAGTCTTTTCTTCTTTCTGTTGTGTAGTTCAATGATCTCCTTTGATCCTATGTTTTACTTAAGAGTTCAATGATTCATTTTAGTCCCATACTTACAATGAATCAAGTAAGTAATCCAAAATACTAAGGAAATGATTTGACTACCCTACTCATAAGTTGTTGTTTCCGTTATTGTTAAATTGGGCATGAAGTCTTTATAAGCCAATATTTATTGGCTATGCCCATTCTTTGATTATTTGAATAATATATAGATACTGGGCATATATTCATACTCCAATTGATGGGTTATTATGTTTAGTCCCTTTATTGGCATAAACCAATAAGTGTTAAAACTTCATTCTTATCAAACACTGATGATTTGATATTCTTATGCTTGTGCTTACTTAGTTCACTTTGAACTTACATTTCTTCTTCTTTGATCTCATGTTCACTTTGAACATGCTAGGTTGACTTAGGATATTCTTTTAAGACTTGCATTGGGATCTTTCTGTGCAATAACTAAGAATGACTTACATCATTACTTAGTCTAACCTCACCCCTTTGGTCATCCTATCCGAACACCCCTCATCTTCCTAGTTCTATCTTTATTTCTTTCTTTCTGTCTTAAAGAAATATTTATCATTTAACCGACATAGATCATGTGAGCTAACATGAAATCTAGTGTCTTTCCCACACTTAAAAGAGGTGGTTCACCGGCCAAATTGAAACCGAATACTTCCTAGCTTTCTTAGGTGGATCCACTAGCTAGTAACCTATGCTTGCGACATAGTTCAAAGACTAGGAGAATTTGGAGACCCTTATCCACTATCTCATGAGGCTTACATATGATTGCACAGGGTCATTACTAGTCTATCGGTGCTTAGCTCAGATTTATTATACTTTACAACTTTTAGAGTTGACTCATACATTATGGAAGCTTGCTTTTAGTATGAGGTATGCTTAGCTCAATGGATGACTCGTAACCCCTTTCTATACTTGATGAATGTAAACTTAAATCTTACATTATCATCATGGTGTTAGTGAGACTTGTCTCACGATTTCTAACACCCTCTTATGTGAGTATCGTTAACATAATTGTTTAGGTGCAAGTGAGACTTGTCTCACATCCTTTAACACCCCATTCTATGTCGATTTCATAACTCATAAGCTTTTAGTTATTTCATTACTCACCTTATCTTGTTCAATTTCATTTGTAGTCTTGTACCATTCTTTATGAAAGTTATAAGGACTTATTCAATGTGCTAATATGTTCACAAGTCCATTTAGATAGGGTATGTTAGGACTTGTCCCAATCATTGGCATACCCTAGTTTATGAGTTCATTGAGTTACATCTTGTCAAGTCAATCTTTTAACATGTATTTGGCCTTACAAGAAACATCATAATTTACATTGGCCATATGAGATTGGTATGACGTATTCATTGGCCAATTCTATTACATATGTGAGATTAACATAACATAATCATCTTGTGTAAATCATACAAGAGATATCATAAACTTTCATATTCGTATTCTTATCATGATCTCACAATTTACATGTTCATATCCCAGCATATTCACATAGCAACATCATACATACTTTTCATAACATAGCATCATAGTTTGTAGGCTAACATAAACATTTAAGAGTAATCACACTTAGAAGACTTACCTCTTGCTTCCAAGAATCTTATTCATCATGCAATATTCATAATCATACATAGTGAAGTACTCAATGGCATAATCAATAACAACTCATCAAATCATGTACAAGATCAATGCATAGCGTAGGAGAAAGTAAATGGGTCGTTAAAGGGTTCATTCAAACCTTAAATTCCAACCCTAACGTTTACACGTTATCAAACACTAGAAAAAACCCATTCGAAACCATCACATAGAGATAGATCATGTACCACACAACATCCAAACATTATCAATCAAATACTTAACAATTCGTGTGAAATTAACTATAGAAAACGTTTACTTTTCATTGAAAATCATAAATCTAGGGTTAGGAAGAAAATCCATTTTGTAGAGTAAAAACCCTAGTATTTGAAGTTCTTGAAAACTTATGTTGAAAGGACCTCGTGTGGAAAGGAATCCAAAGAGTGAAAAACCCATACCTTATAGATGAAGAATCCACGAAATCTGAATGGAAACTTTGAAACCTTCGTCTTCTTCCTTAAGCTTTTCTTGTTCTTCAATGGAGTTTTGAAAAAGAGAGCGTTCTTGAGAGATTGAGAGAAATTTCGTTTGATCTGATTTGGGACGTGTAAAAGTGGTCTAAAAGTGACCTAATATCAATATATAGTCGTTCCATGAATTCCCTAAAAGACCCTCCACTTAAATTACCAAAACGCCCCTCCTAAATTGACTAAAAATAGGAGAACATTTGACTAAGGGTCTTGGGTTTGACCATGAATTTAAATTAATTAATTCAGTTGCTAATTTAATTAATTAAGTGACCTAGGGTAATTACTAAAGTACCCCTAAGTCATTAGGACCATAACCAACCCCTTTGGACCATCCTAGGTTAGGTACTAGGATGTTTCTTTAGTTAGTTACTCGGCTAGTGTCACCCGGTTAGGTCTTAGGATTTCGGCACACTAGTTGGTTCATTTTAATTAGTCCTAGGTTAGTTATCTAGTTAGGTAAGTTAGTTAGAACCTAGGATTATTTAGGAAGCTTGGCCCCACATGGCTTGACCCGACGCGTGCCTGTCCCCTAACCGCCCTAACCGAATCGGTTGGGCTTGGTCGTTGGTCTCTCGGCCGTTGGTAGCACATGTGCTTGCACATGTGTTGCCGTGCACTTTCCTAACCATGCACTCTAGAAAGTTCACTTCTTGTCCTAGGATCCTCACTATGTCCTTGGGCACTGCTTAATCTACATGATCATTTTAAATGATCATGTGCTATGGCACCTAGGCTTGACACTTGGATGCCTCGTACCTAATTTGAGTATGCGAAGAATATAATTATTTTAGCTTAGGGTCTTTATTGCAGGTAAATTTCCTAAACAAGCTTGGATTGGAGCATTTGAACATCAAAGTGTATTTTAAGTTACTTGTTAATACATAAAATTTGGCTAACACCCTTAAGCCAATATTCTCTAACATGCCCAATATTACTCAATATTGTGCATTGGGATGCCTATGTACCTCAATACATATTCTTAAAACCTAATAGACTCTTCACTAGACAACTACATTTTTTGGAATGTTACAATCAAGGAAAGCTCTTCCTATAGCAACATTCCATTTTTGGAAAGTGAAGTCACTTCACTTTCCTAATTCGTTATTTATGAATCATGCTATGTAGATGACACAGTTTCATGCATTTAAAGCACACAACTCATTTTCTATATGATCATAAGACCTTGGAATCATGAATAAAATTTTAGAACAACTCAAGCAAAAATTAATATTTTGCTCCTCTTAGGCCGAGAACACCCTCTCCCAAACTTAGTTTATTTTTCAGTCTTTTCTTCTTTCTGTTGTGTAGTTCAATGATCTCCTTTGATCCTATGTTTTACTTAAGAGTTCAATGATTCATTTTAGTCCCATACTTACAATGAATCAAGTAAGTAATCCAAAATACTAAGGAAATGATTTGACTACCCTACTCATAAGTTGTTGTTTCCGTTATTGTTAAATTGGGCATGAAGTCTTTATAAGCCAATATTTATTGGCTATGCCCATTCTTTGATTATTTGAATAATATATAGATACTGGGGCATATATTCATACTCCAATTGATGGGTTATTATGTTTAGTCCCTTTATTGGCATAAACCAATAAGTGTTAAAACTTCATTCTTATCAAACACTGATGATTTGATATTCTTATGCTTGTGCTTACTTAGTTCACTTTGAACTTACATTTCTTCTTCTTTGATCTCATGTTCACTTTGAACATGCTAGGTTGACTTAGGATATTCTTTTAAGACTTGCATTGGGATCTTTCTGTGCAATAACTAAGAATGACTTACATCATTACTTTGTCTAACCTCACCCCTTTAGTCATCCTATCCGAACACCCCTCATCTTCCTAGTTATTTCTTTCTTTCTTTCTTACTCTCTTAAAGAAATCTTTAGCATTTAACCGACATAGATCATGTGAGCTAACATGAAATCTAGTGTTTTCCCCACACTAAAAAGAGGTGGTTCAACGGCCAAAGTGAAACCGAGTACTTCCTAGCTTTCTTAGGTGGATCCACTAGCTAGTAACCTATGCTGGCGACATAGTTCAAATACTAGGAGAATTTGGAGACCCTTATCCACCTTGGTGGTAGTCTCATCTCATGAGGTTTATATGTGCTTGCACAAGCTCATTACTAGTCTATCGGTGCTTAGCTCAGATTTATTATACTTTACAACTTTTAGAGTTGACTCATACATTATGGAAGCTTGCTTCTAGTATGAGGTATGCTTATCTCAATGGATGACTTGTCACCCCTTTCTATACTTGATGAGTGTAAACTTAAATCTTACATTATCATCATGGTGTTAGTGAGACTTGTCTCACGATTTCTAACACCCTCTTATGTGAGTATCTTTAACATAATTGTTTAGGTGCAAGTGAGACTTGTCTCACATCCTTTAACACCCCATTCTATGTCGATTTCATAACTCATAAGCTTTTAGTTATTTCATTACTCACCTTATCTTGTTCAATTTCATTTGGTAGTCTTGTACCATTCTTTATGAAAGTTATAAGGACTTATTCAATGTGCTACTATGTTCACAAGTCCATTTAGATAGGGTATGTTGGGACTTGTCCCAATCATTGGCATACCCTAGTTTATGAGTTCATTGAGTTACATCTTGTCAAGTCAATCTTTAACATGTATTTGGCCTTACAAGAAACATCATAATTTACATTGGCCATATGAGATTGGTATGACTTAATCATTGGCCAATTCTATTACATATTTTGGAAATAATCTTGCTGGCCAATTTATTGGCATAAATCAGACTTTCACTAAACAATTGTGATGATATTATCACTAGCCAAGTCAATTAACTTCATGTATATGCTATAGTAATCTCATCATTTTAAGCAAGCCAACTTTTAACCTTTGATTACCTTATAAGAAAAATTCAGTGCTTAGTTTGGCCAAGCTATAAAGTTGATTTGTCATTGAAGATTCATTAACTAGCTTTGATTCTCATTCTTATTTCTTCTTGGAAACATTGTATTCCAAACACTTACAAACATATCTACTGTAAACACACACAGTAATCGAAACCTTCATCCTTTCAACAGTAAACTGAATTTCATAAATGACTTATAACAATTTCATCTTCTCGAACATAATTAGGCATTACAACACTTCTTACCTCATGTAAATGATACTCTAATCATACGGATCTAACCTGTAGGTCTCATTGGACACTATCAAATTACAAAAACCCACACAAAATGATCAGTTAGCACTACATACCAACAACATGCTTGAGATTTGCATTATACATAGTACTAGAATCGGAAATAGGGAGAACTAGGGAGATAAACATTCGACAATTTCATTGGGAACAACCCTAGTTTCGGTTTCTTAAATTCAAAACGTTTGAAAAGCCTCCTGGGGAAATGAATCCAAGAGAGAAAACCCATACCTTACTGTAGAATTGAATCTACGAAGGTCACCCTGTTCTTTGCACGAAATCTTGAAGAATTGCCTTGAAATCGCCTAAGGAGAACCGAGAATATTTTTCTATTTTTCTTACGTGTGCTCACTGTTTTTTAGTCGTAGGTTTCTACTGGATAAACGTGAGTCTAAGTCTTAGGAACTGAATATTGACTAATTCAACTTAGGCTAATTAACTTAATTAAATAAATCAATTAGCTAATTACCAAAACGCTCCTCCTAAATTGACTAAAAATATGAGAGCATTTGACTTGGCCAAATTCTGAAAAGTTGCTAAGGGTCTCGGATTTGACCATGAATTTAAATTAATTAATTAAGTTTCTAATTTAATTAATTAAATGTCCTATGGTAATTACTAAAGTACCCCTAAGTCACTAGGACCATAACCAACCCCTTTGGACCATCCTAGGTTAGGTACTAGGATGTTTCTTTTGTTAGCTACTCGGCTAGTGTCACCCGGTTAGGTCTTAGGATTTCAGGCACACTAGTTAGTTCATTTTAGTTAGTCCTAGGTTAATTAGCTAGTTAGGTAAGTTAGTTATAGCCTAGGATTGGTTAGGAAGCTCGGCCCCACGTGGCTTCACCCGACGTGTGCCGGTCCCCTAACCGCCCTAACCGAATCGGTTGGGCTTGTTCGCTTGGTCTCTCGGCCGGTAGCACATGTGCTTGCACATGTGTTGCCGTGCACTTTCCTAATCGTGCACTTTGTAGTTGAACTTGGAAAGTTCACTTCTTGTTCCAAGAATCCTCACTATGTCCTTGGGCACTGCTTAATCTACATGATCATTTTAAATGATCATGTGCTATGGTACCTAGGCTTAACACTTGGATGCCTCGTACCTAATGTGAGTAAGCGAAGAATATAAGAATTTTAGCTTAGGGTCTTCATTGAAGGTACAATTCCTAAACAATCTTGGATTGGAGCATTTGAACATCAAAGTGTATTTTAAATTACTTGTTAATACATAGAAATTGGCTAACACCCTTAAGACAATATTCTCTAACATGCCCAATATTACTCAATATTGGGCATTGGGATGCCTATGTACCCCAACACATATTCTTAAAACCTAATAGACTCTTCACTAGACAAGTACATTTTCTGGAATGTTACATTATCCCCCCCTTAGGAACATTCGTCCGCGAATGACACTACACATCATTTTGAATCAAAGAGGGTATTGCCGAAAAAAAACACATCAACATACTTGAAACTTTACTCTTTGTGAATATCTGAGTCACAACTTACTCTGGATGATGCACATTACTCAAAGCTTATCTGAAGCTTCATATATGAGAGTGAGGAACTTCCTTCTCAATCTCACTTTAACTCAATGCACATCACAACTCACGCGACACAAAAATCATGTCAACACTATACAAAAACAGCAACATGAATGCAATCATGAACTCATATTAACTCATATAGTGCAAGTATGAAACACACAGTTATGGACTTAAAACACCAAAACCGATTAATGCACTAAAATTTAGAGTTTCATAAACAAAATCAGAGTTAGGTAGAGTATATCTAACCTCAAGAACTGAAAAAGTGAGGGTAACGGGATCTCATGTCGGCCTCAGACTCCCATGTTGCTCCTTCAATAAGGTGGTTCCTCCAAAACACCTTTACGGTGGCAACCTCCTTGTTCCTCAGCTGCTTCACTTGGCGATCTAAAATTTCAACTGGAACCTCTTCATAAGAAAGGTTCTCATCGACTCCTAACCCCTCAACAGGAAGGATGGATGCTGGATTACCTAGACACTTTTTAAGCATCAAAATATGAAACACTAGATGAACAGAAGCGAAGTCATTTGGTAGCTTCAGTTCATAAGCAACATTCCCTACTCGCTGTAAGACCTCATAAGGACCTATATACCTCGGAGTCAACTTCCCTTTCTTACCAAACCTCATCACCCCTTTCATGGGTGATATCTTCAGGTAGACCTGATCACCTACCTCGAATTCAAGAGCCCTTTTCCTGTTATCAACATAGGATTTTTGACGACTGTAAGCAGTAGCCAATCTATCCCTGATCATTCTCATCTTTTCCACAGCCTCATGTATGATCTCAGGGCCAAGGATGGAAGACTGTCCTACCTCAAACCACCCAACTGGGGACCTACATCTCCTGCAATACAGTGCTTTAAAATGTGCCATCCCAATACTTGAATGGTAGTTATTAATATAAGAGAACTCAATCAGTGGCAAGTGATCATCCCAATTCCCCTTAAAGTCAATAACACATGCTCTCAGCATATCTTCAAGGGTCTGAATGGTACGCTCTTCTTGTCCATCCGTCTGAGGATGAAAATCAGTACTGACCTTCACCTGTGTACCCAAGCTCTTTTGGAAAGATCTCCAAAAGTGACAAGTGAACTGGGCTCCCTTATCCAAAATGATAGATAAAGGCCATGCCACCTCACTATCTCATCATTATACACCTTGGCATAATCTTCGGCCCTGTAAGTAGACTTCACAGGAATGAAGTGAGCAGACTTAGTCATCCTGTCAACAATGACCCAAATGGAATCGTGCAGTTTCCTGGTCCTAGGCAGACCAACCACAAAGTCCATATTAATAGCCTCCCACTTCCATATTGGGATCTCAATCGACTGGGTAAGACCTCCAGGCTTAAGGTGTTCGGCCTTAACATGTTGGAAATTGGGGCACTCCTTCACAAACTTAGAATATCTCGCTTCATACCTTCCCACCAATAGATCTCCTTGAGATCATGATACATCTTGGTGGAACCTGGATGAATGGAATACCTGGAGCCATGAGCCTTTGCAATAATATTAGGTCTCAGATTATCAATATTGGGCACACACAATCTGCCCTGGTATCTAAGCACCATTAGGTCTCAGATTATCAATATTGGGCACACACAATCTGCCCTGGTATCTAAGCACACCATCCCCCCCAGGGAGAATGATTCATTCAACTTACTCAACATTGAGTCTTTCAACTCCATGAGTACTGGGTCAAGATGCTGCTTAGCTTTAACATCTACAACAAATGAGGATTCAGAATTGGAATAAACTGAAACACCCCCACTTGGTGTATCTACCAGCCGTACACCTAACCTAGCCAGTTGGTGTACCTCTTTAACCAGCTCCTTCTTCTCATCATCAATATGAGACACACTGCCCATGCTCAATCAGCTCAAAGCATCGGCCACTACATTGGCCTTACCTGGGTGATAGTGAACACTCATGTCATAATCCTTGAGCAGCTCTAGAAGTTTTAACGCAAATACCTCAGCAACTAACTCAAGATCATGGGTAGGGTAATTCTTCTCGTGGATTTTCAACTCTCTTGATGCATATGCAATCACCTTGCCATCCTGCATAAGAACACATCCCAAACCTACTCGGGAAGCATCACAGTACACCACATACCCTTCACCACTCCTCGGCAATGTGAGAACTGGGGCTAAAGTGAGTCAGTCTTTGAGCTCTTGGAAGATCTTTTCACAAGTTTCAGACCACTCAAACTTCGCCTTCTTCTTTGTTAAAGCTGTCAATGGAGCAAAAATAGCGGAAAATACCTCAACAAACCTGCGATAGTAATTAGCCAAACCCAAGAAACTCCGGATGTCTGAAGGAGTGAGGGGTCTCGGCCAGTTCTTTACTGACTCAATCTTTTTCAGATCAACCTCTACACCCTGGTTGGACACAACATGACCAAGGAAGGTCACTGATCTCAGCCAAAACTCACATTTGCTGAATTTTGCATATAACTGATGTTCCCTGAGTACTTGCAATGTCATTCTCAAATGCTGTTCATGTTCTTCTCTGGTCTTAGAGTATATGAGGATGTCATCTATGAATACTATGACAAAAGAATCAAGGTATTCACGGAAGAACCTATTCAAAAGGTCCATAAACGCGGCTGGTGCATTTGTGAGACCAAATGACATGACAAGAAACTCGTAATGACCATACCTAGTACGGAAGGCAGTCTTAGGAATGTCCTCTTGTCTCACTCTAAGCTGGTGATACCCTGACCGGAGATCTATTTTAGAAAAGAAACTTGAACCTTGGAGCTGATCAAATAGATCATCAATTCTGGAAGAGGGTATTTGTTCTTTACAGTGACTTTGTTGAGTTGCCAAAAATCGATACACATTCTAAGGGTTCTATCCTTTTTCTTAACGAACAACACTGGATCACCCCATGTGGATATGCTCGGCTGGATGAAGCTTATCAAGTATATATTTTAACTGCAACTTCAAATCTTTGAGTTCAGCTGTAGCCATTCTATAGGGAGGAATGGAATTGATTTGGTGTTGGTATCTTAGTCAACACCAAAGTCAATTTTGCGTTCAGGAGGGATTCCTGGTAAATCCTCTGTAAAGACATCTTGAAACTCATTCACTATGGACACAAAGTCTATGGAAGGAACTTCAGGTTCTAAGTCATTGACTCTGACTAAGTGGTATAATTACCCCTTAGATAACATCTTATTGTCTTTAAGATGGAAAACTATTTGGCCTGTTGGATTTGAACTACGCCCTTCCCATTCCAGCTCTAACTCATTAGGAAACTGAATCCTTACTACCCTGTTTCGATAGTCTATGGTAGCATAGCATTTATGGAGTCAATCCATACCCAAAATTATATCCAAGTCAAGAATGGCTAATTCTATTAGGTCAACATAGGTAACTCTATCAAGAACAGTTATTGGGAGATCTCTATATACTCTTTCAGCTCTAATGCTGTCTCCTATGGGAGTACTAACTAGAAAAGGTTCATGCAAGATCTCAGGAAGCAAGTCAAATTTACTATCTACTAATGGAGTAACAAAAGATAAGGTGGATCCTAGATCTAACAATGCATACACAGGAAAAGAAAAGACATGCAAGGTACCAGTGACCACATCAACTGACTTCTCCTGCTCCTCTCTACCTTTCAAAGCATATAACTTGTTCCTCTTGGGAGGCTCAGCTGCAATAGTAGGATTAGGCCGAGGCCGAGTATCTGCCTTGGCCTGATTCTTCACATGTGGGCAGTTCCTGATCATATGCCCACTCTTGCCGCACCCATAGCAGGCATTAGAACTTACCATGCACTCACCTCCATGCGAACGGACACACTTACCACACAACGTTTTGTCACGCTGGGCATTTCTGTCATTGCCCTTCTTGGGGCCAGACTTACCCCCTTTGGCATTAGTGTACCTCGAACGAGTAGGATTACCTGAGTGCTGGTGCCCTTTCTTGAACTTGGACCTATCCTGGACTCCAAACGAACTCCTACCAGTGCTAGAACCAGCCTGATCCGAGGGCCTAGGCTTCTTGCCATCTCGTCCTCTCTTCCTCCGATGACTCTCCTCCACATGCTGTGCATGTACCATAAACCTAGCAAGGTCCATGTTATCATGAAACATGGCTGCCCGACATTCCTCCTCCAGATCCTCCGATACACCAGTCACAAACCTGCTCATCTTATCCCTGCTACTGGACACCAGGGAAGAAGCATATTTAGAAAGTTTAAAAAACTTCAAGGAGTATTCCTTGACTGACATACCTCCCTGACGTATGTTGATGAACTCCTAAACCTTAGCCTCTCTCTGCTCTCTCGGAAAGAACCTCTCCATGAATGCAGTCTTGAGAATGTCCCAAGTGATGGGGACTTCTCCTGGTTCTCGGCCATCTACCCACATCTTGTACCATACCTGAGCCACATCCTTGAGCTAGTATGTATCCAACTCAGCCTTCTCCTCTTCATTAACACCCATAGCACAGAGAATCTTGTGGACCTCGTCCACAAACTCCTGGGGATCCTCATTGGTTATGGACCCGAAGTAGACTGGAGCATTCATCCTGGTGAAATCTCTCAGTCTGCTAGCCATGGTGCTAGCTTGTGGGATCTCCCTAGGAGAACCCTCTCTAGTGGCCTGGGCTGTGATAGCCTGTGCCTGAGCAGTGATGGCTTGGGCCATCTGAACCAGTTCTTCTCTCACTTCTCCATCCGTCAACGCAGCTGGGTTGACAGGCACTTGCACTCTAGCAGCTGGGTCTTGAGTAGGATCTTGGTTTCCCCCAGCAGCTTCTTCTCCAACTCTCCTGCCTGCGTTTCTTCTTGTGTTCATTTTTCTATACACACACACTAGAAGAAAGCTAGATGCTAGAATGACACAAAATGTCAAAACTCTACACAGCACGATAAAGAGTAGAAAAAGGGAAGATTCTTAACATCACTAAGTCTCTAAGTCATGGTTGTGGTGCACTTCACAACCATAAGCTAGAAACTACGCAACGTGGTTGGTTTGAGCCTTAGTTCCTAGGTAATTTAACCTCATGCTCTGATACCAAGTTTGTCACACCCGGGTACTAGACCCTAGATGAGACCGGCGGTGTTAACCTCTCAGAGGTCGTAGACAAGCCTCTTCTTAGCTTTCATCACAATCATACCGTTAAATTTAGCGGAAAATATAAAACTTTACTGAAGTGTACTTAGACTTCATATAATTCTTGCATAAGAGTGATATACTAACGAATCAAAACAAACAACCATCTATTAACAGATTAAACAATTGAAATGAAGAATTCATAATATCATTAATAGTTGCCAAAATGGCCTTAATATAAAAGCTTGAACAAATGTTTGAAAGGAAACGTTAGGGACAACATCCGCTAGCTATGTCTAGTCTACTAAAGCTAGAATATAAAGCGTAGGCATCCTCGAACTCAAGAGGACCTACCAAAGTCTGGAGGTACTAGTCTAAACAGCTTTAACTGATCTTCCATCTTCTACAAGGACCTGCACCTATAGAAATAGTAATTCTATATGGGTTATTACACACTTGTACTAAGTATGGGTGTGTGAACATAAACACATAAGGACTATGCCTGATCAATGTCACACCCGGATCCTAGACCATGGATGAGACCGACGTCGTTAACCTCTTAGAGCTCGCACACAAGCCTCTTCTTAGCTTTCATTACAATCATACAGTTAAATTTTGCGGAAAATTAAAAACTTTTAATATACTAATGAAGTATACTTAGACTTCATATTTAAGATTCATAAAGACATACAATATTCTAAAACTGTCTCACAGATATAGAAACCATCTAAGAGTGCAAATCTGGACTTAGCCAATAATAGTCAATATGCCATATAGGCCTTACTACAAAAGAATCCAAAGAACATAATGAAAATAACGTATTCTAAAAACTACTAAGTCTTCATAAGTTTGGAAAGTGAAATGGTAACGTCCTGAACATGAGGACCTACCGAGACTTAGAGAAAGAGTTCCAAGCTTCTTCAAATCGACCTGCTTAAAATTTAATGGCCGGAACCTACAGTTGTAGTAATATAAAGTAATGGGGTTAGTACGCCATATGTACTAAGTATGAGTATATGGACATAATACATAGGGACATGCATGAAAAAGGATCATTTATCATCTCTTTAGAAAACATGCTAAGTCATATGAAAGTCTTCAATGTACATACCATATAACACATATAAGTTAAGGATTCCATCACTTAAAACATGATCATAAATAGAGACATATTCTCATAAAGTCATATTAACATTACATATTCAAAAGATCATATAAACATAAAATACAAAACACTTACCACTGATCCCATCCCCAACCTACAAGTGCAATGGTCATGTGAAGCCCCATAACCCCACATAACCACGTAGATAAGATAGGGTACCATAAGTAGAGCCTTGCTTCATGAACTTGTAACATAAGTAGTCATCACCTCATATAACAATATAACCAAATAACATATTCATCATAATGACCAATATTCATGTAAGAGTAATATCATATATCATAATCATCATACCGTTCATGTTATCATATTACATAAGAACAATCTCCTAGGACTTCCCTTAGAGTCAACTTGTGCAATGTCTAGGTAGAGTCCCATACCCCTACCTATACTAAGAAAACTCCTCAAGTCACCCTAGTCAACCTTCGTTTACTTGTCGTTCATATTACATGAGGGAACATCTGTATTAACCGACATAGACCATGTGAGCTAAATATTGAATCCAGTGTCTTCCCCACACCGAAAAAATAGGTGGTCTACCGGCCAAAGTAGAACCTAACATGACGTAGCTTTCTAGGTGGATCCACTAGCTAGTATCCTATGGTGGCAACATAGTTCAAGAACTAGGAGATGTATTAGAGACCCATAGTTTCACATTACATGGCAGCCTCAATCTCATGAGAATCATTGTGAACCTACCTTCCCGCTAGGGAAGGGACACTTCCCATATCTAGTTAATCG
>CM040629.1:26768088-26794862 GCA_022817965.1 Solanum lycopersicoides | reverse complement strand
ATTTGCATAATATAAAGATGTTGGGGCATATATTCATACTCCAATTGATGAGTCATTATGTTTTGCTCCCTTTATTGGCATAAACCAGTAACTGTTAAAACTTCATTCTTGTCAAACACTGATGATTTGATATTCTTATGCTTTTGCTTACTTAGTTCACTTTGAACTTACATTTCTTCTTCTTTGATATCATGTTCACTTTGAACATGCTAGGTTGACTTAGGATATTCTTTTAAGACTTCCATTGGGATCTTTCTGTGCAATGACTAAGAATGACTTACATCATTACTTAGTCTAACCTCACCCTTTGGTCATCCTATCCGAACACCCCTCATCTTCCTAGTTCTTTCTTTTTTTCTTTCTTACTTTCTTAAAGAAATCTTTAGCATTTAACCAACATAGATCATGTGAGCTAACATGAAATCCAGTGTCTTCCCCACACTGAAAAGAGGTGGTTCACCGGCCAAAGTGAAACCGAATACTTCCTAGCTTTCTTAGGTGGATCCACTAGCTAGTAACCTATGCTGGCGACATAGTTCAAAGACTAGGAGAATTTGGAGACCCTTATCCACCTTGGTGGTAGTCTCATCTCATGAGGCTTACATGTGCTTGCACAAGCTCATTACTAGTCTATCGGTGCTTAGCTCAATTTATTATACTTTACAACTTTTAGAGTTGACTCATACACTATGGAAGCTTCTTCTAGTATGAGGTATGCTTAGCTCAATGGATGACTTGTCATCCCTTTCTATACTTGATGAATGTGAACTTAAATCTTACATTATCATCATGGTGTTAATGAGACTTGTCTCACGATTTCTAACACCCTCTTATGTGAGTATCTTTAACATAATTGTTTAGGTGCAAGTGAGACTTGTCTCACTTCTTTAACACCCCATTCTAGGTCAATTTCATAACTCATAAGCTTTTAGTTATTTCATTAATCACCTTATCTTGTTCAATGTTATTTGGTAGTATTTTACCATTCTTGAAAGTTATAAGGACTTATTCAATGTGCTACTATGTTCACAAGTTCATTTAGATAGGGTATGTTGGGACTTGTCCCAATCATTGGAATACCCTAGGTTATGAGTTCATAGAGTTACATCTTTTCACGTCAATCTTTAACATGTATTTGTCCTTACAAGAAACATCATAATATACATTGGCCATATAAGATTGGTATGACTTAGTCATTGGCCAATTCTATTACATATTTTGGAAATAATATTGCTAGCCAATTTATTGGCATAAACCAAACTTTCACTAAACCCTTGTCATTATATTATCACTAGCCAAATCAATTAATTTCATGTATATACTATAGTAATCTCATCATTTTAAGCAAGACAACTTTTAACATTTGATTAGCTTATAAGAACAATTCAGTGCTTAGTTTGGCCAAGCTAAAAAGTTGATTTGGCATTGAAGATTCATTAACTAGCTTTGATTGTCAATCTTATATCTTCTTGGAAACATTGCATTCCAAACACTTACAAACATATCTACTGTAAACACACACAGTAATCGAAACCTTCATTCCTTTCAACAGTAAACTGAATTTCATAAACGACTTATAACAATTTCATCTTCTCGAACACAATTAGGCATTACAACATTCCTTATCTCATGTAAATGATACTCTAATCATACGTATCTAACCTATAAGTCGCATTCGACATTATCAAATCACAGAAACCTACACATAATGATCAGTTAGCACCACATACCAACAACATACTCGAGATTTGCATTATACATACTACTAAATCGGAAATAGTGAGAACGAGGGAGATGAACATTTGACAATTTCATTGGGAACAACCCTAGTTTCGGTTTTCTTGAATTCAAAACGTTTGAAAAGCCTCCTGGGGAAAGGAATCCAAGAGAGAAACCCATACCTTACTGTAGAATTGAATCTACGAAGATCACCCTGTTCTT
The DNA here is from genome assembly GCA_022817965.1 of Solanum lycopersicoides. Lineage (NCBI taxonomy): Eukaryota > Viridiplantae > Streptophyta > Magnoliopsida > Solanales > Solanaceae > Solanum > Solanum lycopersicoides. Next base: position 26,792,921 of record CM040629.1, on the reverse strand, counting down.
TGCACGAAAATCTTGAAGAATTGCCTTGAAATCGCCTAAGGAGAACCAGAGTATTTTTCTTTTTTCTTACGTTTGTCACTGTTTTTCAGTCGTGAGTTTCTACTGGATAAACGTGAGTCTAAGTCTTAGGAACTGAATATTGACTAATTCAACTTAGGCTAATTAACTTAATTAAATAAATCAATTAGCTAATTACCAAAACGCCCCTCCTAAATTGACTAAAAATAGGAGAGCATTTGACTTAGCCAAATTCTGAAAATTTGCTAAGGGTCTCGGGTTTGACCATGAATTTAAATTAATTAATTAAGTTGCTAATTTAATTAATTAAGTGACCTAGGGTAATTACTAAAGTACCCCTAAGTCACTAGGACCATAACCAACCCCTTTGGACCATCCTAGGTTAGGTACTAGGATGTTTCTTTAGTTAGCTACTCGGCTAGTGTCACCCGGTTAGGTCTTAGGATTTCGGGCACACTAGTTAGTTCATTTTAGTTAGTCCTAGGTTAGTTAGCTAGTTAGGTAAGTTAGTTAGAGCCTAGGATTGGTTAGGAAGCTCGGCCCCACGTGGCTTGACCCGACGTGCCGGCCCCTAACCGCCCTAACCGAATCGGTTGGGCTTGTCGCTTGGTCTCTCGGCCGGTAGCACATGTGCTTGCACATGTGTTGCCGTGCACTTTCCTAACCGTGCACTCTGTAGTTGCACTTGGAAAGTTCACTTCTTGTCCCAAGGATCCTCACTATGTCCTTGGGCACTGCTTAATCTACATGATCATTTTAAATGATCATGTGCTATGGTACCTAGGCTTGACACTTGGATGCCTCGTACCTAATGTGTGTAAGCGAAGAAATTAAGAATTTTAGCTTAGGGTCTTCATTGCAGGTACAATTCCTAAACAAGCTTGGATTGGAGCATTTGAACATCAAAGTGTATTTTAAGTTACTTGTTAATACATAGAAATTGGCTAACACCCTTAAGCCAATATTCTCTAACATGCCCAATATTACTCAATATTGGGCATTGGGATGCCTATGTACCCCAATACATATTCTTAAAACCTAATAGACTCTTCACTAGACAAGTACATTTTCTGGAATGTTACATTATCCCCCCTTAGGAACATTCGTCCCGAATGACACTACACATCATTTTGAATCAAAGAGGGTATTTTCGAAAAACACATCAACATACTTGAAACTTTACTCTTTGTGAATATCTGATTCACAACTTACTCTGGATGATGCACATCACTCAAAGCTTATCTGAAGCTTCATATCTGAGATTGAGGAACTTCCTTCTCAATCTCACTTTAACTCAATGCACATCACAACTCATGCGACACAAAAATCATGTCAACGCTATACAAAAACAGCAACATGAATGCAAGCATGAACTCATATTAACTCATATAGTGCAAGTATAAACACACAGTATGGACTTAAAACACCAAAACCGACTAATGCACTAAAATTTAGAGTTTCATAAACAAAATCAGACTTAGGAAGAGTATATCTAACCTCAAGAACTGAACAAGTGAGGGTAACGGGATCTCATGTCGGCCTCGGCCTCCCATGTTGCTCCCTCAACAAGGTGGTTCCTCCATAACACCTTTACGGTGGCAACCTCCTTGTTCCTCAGCTGCTTCACTTGGCGATCTAAAATTTCAACTGGAACCTCTTCATAAGAAAGGTTCTCATCGACTCCTAACCCCTCAACAGGAAGGATGGATGCTGGATTACCTAGACACTTTTTAAGCATCAAAACATGAAACACTAGATGAACAGAAGCGAAGTCATTTGGTAGCTTCAGTTCATAAGCAACATTCCCTACTCGCTGTAAGACCTCATAAGGACCTATATACCTCGGAGTCAACTTCCCTTTCTTACCAAACCTCATCACCCCTTTCATGGGTGATATCTTCAGGTAGACCTGATCACCTACCTCGAATTCAAGAGCCCTTTTCCTGTTATCAACATAGGATTTTTGACGACTGTAAGCAGTAGCCAATCTATCCCTGATCATTCTCATCTTTTCCACAGCCTCATGTATGATCTCAGGGCCAAGGATGGAAGACTGTCCTACCTCAAACCACCCAACTGGGGACCTACATCTCCTGCAATACAGTGCTTTAAAATGTGCCATCCCAATACTTGAATGGTAGTTATTAATATAAGAGAACTCAATCACTGGCAAGTGATCATCCCAATTCCCCTTAAAGTCAATAACACATGCTCTCAGCATATCTTCAAGGGTCTGAATGGTACGCTCTTCTTGTCCATCCGTCTGAGGATGAAAATCAGTAGTGACCTTCACCTGTGTACCCAAGCTCTTTTGGAAAGATCTCCAAAAGTGACAAGTGAACTGGGCTCCCTTATCCAAAATGATAGATAAAGGCCATGCCACCTCACTATCTCATCAATATACACCTTGGCATAATCTTCGGCCCTGTAAGTAGACTTCACAGGAATGAAGTGAGCAGACTTAGTCATCCTGTCAACAATGACCCAAATGGAATCGTGCAGTTTCCTGGTCCTAGGCAGACCAACCACAAAGTCCATATTAATAGCCTCCCACTTCCATATTGGGATCTCAATCGACTGGGTAAGACCTCAAGGCTTAAGGTGTTCGGCCTTAACATGTTGGAAATTGGGGTACTCCTTCACAAACTTAGAATATCTCGCTTCATACCTTCCCACCAATAGATCTCCTTGAGATCATGATACATCTTGGTGGAACCTGGATGAATGGAATACCTGGAGCCATGAGCCTTTGCAATAATATTAGGTCTCAGATTATCAATATTGGGCACACACAATCTGCCCTGGTATCTAAGAACACCATTAGGTCTCAGATTATAAATATTGGGCACACACAATCTGCCCTGGTATCTAAGCACACCATCCCCCCCAGGGAGAATGATTCATTCAACTTACTCAACATTGAGTCTTTCAACTCCATGAGTACTGGGTCAAGATGCTGCTTAGCTTTAACATCTACAACAAATGAGGATTCAGAATTGGAATAAACTGAAACACCCCCACTTGGTGTATCTACCAGCCGTACACCTAACCTAGCCAGTTGGTGTACCTCTTTAACCAGCTCCTTCTTCTCATCATCAATATGAGACACACTGCCCATGCTCAATCGGCTCAAAGCATCGGCCACTACATTGGCCTTACCTGGGTGATAGTGAACACTCATGTCATAATCCTTGAGCAGCTCTAGAAGTTTTAACGCAAATACCTCAGCAACTAACTCAAGATCATGGGTAGGGTAATTCTTCTCGTGGATTTTCAACTCTCTTGATGCATATGCAATCACCTTGCCATCCTGCATAAGAACACATCCCAAACCTACTCGGGAAGCATCACAGTACACCACATACCCTTCACCACTCTCGGCAATGTGAGAACTGGGGCTAAAGTGAGTCAGTCTTTGAGCTCTTGGAAGATCTTTTCACAAGTTTCAGACCACTCAAACTTCGCCTTCTTCTTTGTTAAAGCTGTCAATGGAGCAAAAATAGCGGAAAATACCTCAACAAACCTGCGATAGTAATTAGCCAAACCCAAGAAACTCCGGATGTCTGAAGGAGTGAGGGGTCTCGGCCAGTTCTTTACTGACTCAATCTTTTTCAGATCAACCTCTACACCCTGGTTGGACACAACATGACCAAGGAAGGTCACTGATCTCAGCCAAAACTCACATTTGCTGAATTTTGCATATAACTGATGTTCCCTGAGTACTTGCAATGTCATTCTCAAATGCTGTTCATGTTCTTCTCTGGTCTTAGAGTATATGAGGATGTCATCTATGAATACTATGACAAAAGAATCAAGGTATTCACGGAAGAACCTATTCAAAAGGTCCATAAACGCGGCTGGTGCATTTGTGAGACCAAATGACATGACAAGAAACTCGTAATGACCATACCTAGTACGGAAGGCAGTCTTAGGAATGTCCTCTTGTCTCACTCTAAGCTGGTGATACCCTGACCGGAGATCTATTTTAGAAAAGAAACTTGAACCTTGGAGCTGATCAAATAGATCATCAATTCTGGAAGAGGGTATTTGTTCTTTACAGTGACTTTGTTGAGTTGCCAAAAATCGATACACATTCTAAGGGTTCTATCCTTTTTCTTAACGAACAACACTGGATCACCCCATGTGGATATGCTCGGCTGGATGAAGCTCTTATCAAGTAGATATTTTAACTGCAACTTCAAATCTTTGAGTTCAGCTGTAGCCATTCTATAGGGAGGAATGGAATTGATTTGGTGTTGGTATCTTAGTCAACACCAAAGTCAATTTCGCGTTCAGGAGGGATTCCTGGTAAATCCTCTGTAAAGACATCTTGAAACTCATTCACTATGGACACAAAGTCTATGGAAGGAACTTCAGGTTCTAAGTCATTGACTCTGACTAAGTGGTATAAATACCCTTTAGATAAAATCTTATTGTCTTTAAGATGGAAAACTATTTGGCCTGTTGGATTTGAACTACGCCCTTCCCATTCCAGCTCTAACTCATTAGGAAACTGAATCCTTACTACCCTGTTTCGATAGTCTATGGTAGCATAGCATTTATGGAGCCAATCCATACCCAAAATTATATCCAAGTCAAGAATGGCTAATTCTATTAGGTCAACATAGGTAACTCTATCAAGAACAGTTATTGGGAGATCTCTATATACTCTTTCAGCTCTAATGCTGTCTCCTATGGGAGTACTAACTAGAAAAGGTTCATGCAAGATCTCAGGAAGCAAGTCAAATTTACTATCTACTAATGGAGTAACAAAAGATAAGGTGGATCCTAGATCTAACAATGCATACACAGGAAAAGAAAAGACATGCAAGGTACCAGTGACCACATCAACTGACTTCTCCTGCTCCTCTCTACCTTTCAAAGCATATAACTTGTTCCTCTTGGGAGGCTCAGCTGCAATAGTAGGATTAGGCCGAGGCCGAGTATCTGCCTTGGCCTGATTCTTCACATGTGGGCAGTTCCTGATCATATGCCCACTCTTGCCGCACCCATAGCAGGCATTAGAACTTACCATGCACTCACCTCCATGCGAACGGCCACACTTACCACACAACGTTTTGTCACGCTGGGCATTTCTGTCATTGCCCTTCTTGGGGCCAGACTTACCCCCTTTGGCATTAGTGTACCTCGAACGAGTAGGATTACCTGAGTGCTGGTGCCCTTTCTTGAACTTGGACCTATCCTGGACTCCAAACGAACTCCTACCAGTGCTAGAACCAGCCTGATCCGAGGGCCTAGGCTTCTTGCCATCTCGTCCTCTCTTCCTCCGATGACTCTCCTCCACATGCTGTGCATGTACCATAAACCTAGCAAGGTCCATGTTATCATGAAACATGGCTGCCCGACATTCCTCCTCCAGATCCTCCGATACACCAGTCACAAACCTGCTCATCTTATCCCTGCTACTGGACACCAGGGAAGAAGCATATTTAGAAAGTTTAAAAAACTTCAAGGAGTATTCCTTGACTGACATACCTCCCTGACGTATGTTGATGAACTCCTAAACCTTAGCCTCTCTCTGCTCTCTCGGAAAGAACCTCTCCATGAATGCAGTCTTGAGAATGTCCCAAGTGATGGGGACTTCTCCTGGTTCTCGGCCATCTACCCACATCTTGTACCATACCTGAGCCACATCCTTGAGCTAGTATGTATCCAACTCAGCCTTCTCCTCTTCATTAACACCCATAGCACAGAGAATCTTGTGGACCTCGTCCACAAACTCCTGGGGATCCTCATTGGTTATGGACCCGAAGTAGACTGGAGCATTCATCCTGGTGAAATCTCTCAGTCTGCTAGCCATGGTGCTAGCTTGTGGGATCTCCCTAGGAGAACCCTCTCTAGTGGCCTGGGCTGTGATAGCCTGTGCCTGAGCAGTGATGGCTTGGGCCATCTGAACCAGTTCTTCTCTCACTTCTCCATCCGTCAACGCAGCTGGGTTGACAGGCACTTGCACTCTAGCAGCTGGGTCTTGAGTAGGATCTTGGTTTCCCCCAGCAGCTTCTTCTCCAACTCTCCTGCCTGCGTTTCTTCTTGTGTTCATTTTTCTATACACACACACTAGAAGAAAGCTAGATGCTAGAATGACACAAAATGTCAAAACTCTACACAGCACGATAAAGAGTAGAAAAAGGGAAGATTCTTAACATCACTAAGTCTCTAAGTCATGGTTGTGGTGCACTTCACAACCATAATCTAGAAACTATGCAACGTGGTTGGTTTGAGCCTTAGTTCCTAGGTAATTTAACCTCATGCTCTGATACCAAGTTTGTCACACCAGGGTACTAGACCCTAGATGAGACCGGCGTTGTTAACCTCTCAGAGGTCGTAGACAAGCCTCTTCTTAGCTTTCATCACAATCATACCGTTAAATTTAGCGGAAAATATAAAACTTTACTGAAGTGTACTTAGACTTCATATAATTCTTGCATAAGAGTGATATACTAACGGATCAAAACAAACAACCATCTATTAACAGATTAAACAATTGAAATGAAGAATTCATAATATCATTAATAGTTGCCAAAATGGCCTTAATATAAAAGCTTGAACAAATGTTTGAAAGGAAACATTAGGGACAACATCCGCTAGCTATGTCTAGTCTACTAAAGCTAGAATATAAAGCGTAGGCATCCTCGAACTCAAGAGGACCTACCAAAGTCTGGAGGTACTAGTCTAAACAGCTTTAACTGATCTTCCATCTTCTACAAGGACCTGCACCTATAGAAATAGTAATTCTATATGGGTTATTACACACTTGTACTAAGTATGGGTGTGTGAACATAAACACATAAGGACTATGCCTGATCAATGTCACACCCGGATCCTAGACCATGGATGAGACCGACGTCGTTAACCTCTTAGAGCTCGCACACAAGCCTCTTCTTAGCTTTCATTACAATCATACAGTTAAATTTTGCGGAAAATTAAAAACTTTTAATATACTAATGAAGTATACTTAGACTTCATATTTAAGATTCATAAAGACATACAATATTCTAAAACTGTCTCACAGATATAGAAACCATCTAAGAGTGCAAATCTGGACTTAGCCAATAATAGTCAATATGCCATATAGGCCTTACTACAAAAGAATCCAAAGAACATAATGAAAATAACGTATTCTAAAAACTACTAAGTCTTCATAAGTCTGGAAAGTGAAATGGTAACGTCCTGAACATGAGGACCTACCGAGACTTAGTGAAAGAGTTCCAAGCTTCTTCAAATCGACCTGCTTAAAATTTAATGGCCGGAACCTACAGTTGTAGTAATATAAAGTAATGGGGTTAGTACGCCACATGTACTAAGTATGAGTATATGGACATAATACATAGGGACATGCATGAAAAAGGATCATTTATCATCTCTTTAGAAAACATGCTAAGTCATATGAAAGTCTTCAATGTACATACCATATAACACATATAAGTTAAGGATTCCATCACTTAAAACATGATCATAAATAGAGACATATTCTCATAAAGTCATATTAACATTACATATTCAAAAGATCATATAAACATAAAATACAAAACACTTACCACTGATCCCATCCCCAACCTACAAGTGCAATGGTCATGTGAAGCCCCATAACCCCACATAACCACGTAGATAAGATATGGTACCATAAGTAGAGCCTTGCTTCATGAACTTGTAACATAAGTAGTCATCACCTCATATAACAATATAACCAAATAACATATTCATCATAATGACCAATATTCATGTAAGAGTAATATCATATATCATAATCATCATACCGTTCATGTTATCATATTACATAAGAACAATCTCCTAGGACTTCCCTTAGAGTCAACTTGTGCAATGTCTAGGTAGAGTCCCATACCCCTACCTATACTAAGAAAACTCCTAAAGTCACCCTAGTCAACCTTCGTTTACTTGTCGTTCATATTACATGAGGGAACATCTGCATTAACCGACATAGACCATGTGAGCTAAATATTGAATCCAGTGTCTTCCCCACACCGAAAATAGGTGGTCTACCGGCCAAAGTAGAACCTAACATGACGTAGCTTTCTAGGTGGATCCACTAGCTAGTATCCTATGGTGGCAACATAGTTCAAGAACTAGGAGATGTATTAGAGACCCATAGTTTCACATTACATGGCAGCCTCAATCTCATGAGAATCATTGTGAACCTACCTTCCCGCTAGGGAAGGGACACTTCCCATATCTAGTTAATCGGTTCTTAGGTTATGTCCCTTTCTTGAAATAACCTTTAAGTTTTCTTTTATCATAAACTTATCATAGGTCATAGGAGGTTAACTCCCTGTATAACATGATCATGAGCTCTTTTAGATTAGATGAGAATGTGCTTTCATCGTAACCTTTCATATGTGAGATTAACATAACATAATCATCTTGTGTAAATCATACAAGAGATATCATAAACTCTCATATTCGTATTCTTATCATGATCTCACAATTTACATGTTCATATCCCAGCATATTCACATAGCAACATCATACATACTTTTCATAACATAGCATCATAGTTTGTAGGCTAACATAAACATTTAAGAGTAATCACACTTAGAAGACTTACCTCTTGCTTCCAAGAATCTTATTCATCATGCAATATTCATAATCATACATAGTGAAGTACTCAATGGCATAATCAATAACAACTCATCAAATCATGTACAAGATCAATGCATAGCGTAGGAGAAAGTAAACGGGTCGTTAAAGGGTTCATTCAAACCTTAAATTCCAACCCTAACGTTTACACGTTATCAAACACTAGAAAAAACCCATTCGAAACCATCACATAGAGATAGATCACGTATCACACGACATCCAAACATTATCAATCAAATACTTAACAATTCGTGTGAAATTAACTGTAGAAAACGTTTACTTTTCATTGAAAATCATAAATCTAGGGTTAGGAAGAAAATCCATTTTGTAGAGTAAAATCCCTAGTATTTGAAGTTCTTGAAAACTTATGTTGAAAGGACCTCTTGGGTAAAGGAATCCAAAGAGTGAAAAACCCATACCTTATAGATGAAGAATCCACGAAATCTGAATGGAAACTTTGAAACCTTCGTCTTCTTCCTTAAGCTTTTCTTGTTCTTCAATGGAGTTTTGAAAAAGAGAGCGTTCTTGAGAGATTGAGAGAAATTTCGTTTGATCTGATTTGGGACGTGTAAAAGTGGTCTAAAAGTGACCTAATATCAATATATAGTCGTTCCATGAATTCCTTAAAAGACCCTCCACTTAAATTACCAAAACGCCCCTCCTAAATTGACTAAAAATAGGAGAACATTTGACTAAGGGTCTTGGGTTTGACCATGAATTTAAATTAATTAATTCAGTTGCTAATTTAATTAATTAAGTGACCTAGTGTAATTACTAAAGTACCCCTAAGTCGTTAGGACCATAACCAACCCCTTTGGACCATCCTAGGTTAGGTACTAGGATGTTTCTTTAGTTAGTTACTCGGCTAGTGTCACCCGGTTAGGTCTTAGGATTTCGGGCACACTAGTTGGTTCATTTTAATTAGTCCTAGGTTAGTTATCTAGTTAGGTAAGTTAGTTAGAACCTAGGATAGTTTAGGAAGCTTGGCCCCACATGGCTTGACCCGACGCGTGCCTGCCCCCTAACCGCCCTAACCGAATCGGTTGGGCTTGTCGTTGGTCTCTCGGCCGTTGGTAGCACATGTGCTTGCACATGTGTTGCCGTGCACTTTCCTAACCATGCACTCTGGAAAGTTCACTTCTTGTCCAAGGATCCTCACTATGTCCTTGGGCACTGCTTAATCTACATGATCATTTTAAATGATCATGTGCTATGGTACCTAGGCTTGACACTTGGATGCCTCGTACCTAATTTGAGTATGCGAAGAATATAATTATTTTAGCTTAGGGTCTTCATTGCAGGTAAAATTACTATACAAGCTTGGATTGGAGCATTTGAACATCAAAGTGTATTTTAAGTTACCTGTTAATACATAAAATTTGGCAAACACCCTTAAGCCAATATTCTCTAACATGCCCAATATTACTCAATATTGGGCATTGGGATGCCTATGTACCTCAATATATATTCTTAAAACCTAATAGACTCTTCACTAGACAACTACATTTTCCGGAATGTTACAATCAAGGAAAGCTCTTCCTATAGCAACATTCCATTTTTGGAAAGTGAAGTCACTTCACTTTCCTAATTCGTTATTTATGAATCATGCTATGTAGATGACACAGTTTCATGCATTTAAAGCACACAACTCATTTTCTATATGATCATAAGACCTTGGAATCATGAACAAAATTTTAGAACAACTCAAGCAAAAATTAATATTTTGCTCCTCTTAGGCCGAGAACACCCTCTCCCAAACTTAGTTTATTTTTCAGTCTTTTCTTCTTTCTGTTGTGTAGTTCAATGATCTCCTTTGATCCTATGTTTTACTTAAGAGTTCAATGATTCATTTTAGTCCCATACTTACAATGAATCAAGTAAGTAATCCAAAATACTAAGGAAATGATTTGACTACCCTACTCATAAGTTGTTGTTTCCATTATTGTTAAATTGGGCATGAAGTCTTTATAAGCCAATATTTATTGGCTATGCCCATTCTTTGATTATTTGAATAATATATAGATACTGGGGCATATATTCATACTCCAATTGATGGGTCATTATGTTTTAGTCCCTTTATTGGCATAAACCAATAAGTGTTAAAACTTCATTCTTATCAACACTGATGATTTGATATTCTTATGCTTGTGCTTACTTAGTTCAGTTTGAACTTACATTTCTTCTTCTTTGATCTCATGTTCACTTTGAAAATGCTAGGTTGACTTAGGATATTATTTTAAGACTTCCATTGGGATCTTTCTGTGCAATGACTAAGAATGACTTACATCATTACTTAGTCTAACCTCACCCCTTTGGTCATCCTATCCGAACACCCCTCATCTTCCTAGTTCTATCTTTATTTCTTTCTTTCTTTCTTAAAGAAATATTTATCATTTAACCAACATAGATCATGTGAGCTAACATGAAATCTAGTGTCTTCCCCACACTTAAAAGAGGTGGTTCATCGGCCAAATTGAAACCGAATACTTCCTAGCTTTCTTAGGTGGATCCACTAGCTAGTAACCTATGCTGGCGATATAGTTCAAACACTAGGAGAATTTGGAGACCCTTATCCACCTTGGTGGTAGTCTCATCTCATGAGGCTTACATATGCTTGCACAGGCTCATTACTAGTCTATCGGTGCTTAGCTCAGATTTATTATACTTTACAACTTTTAGAGTTGACTCATACATTATGGAAGCTTGATTTTAGTATGAGGTATGCTTAGCTCAATGGATGACTTGTAACCCCTTTCTATACTTGATGAATGTAAACTTAAATATTACATTATCATCATGGTGTTAATGAGACTTGTCTCACGATTTCTAACACCCTCTTATGTGAGTATCCTTAACATAATTGTTGAGGTGCAAGTGAGACTTGTCTCACTTTCTTTAACACCCCATTCTAGGTCGATTTCATAACTCATAAGCTTTTAGTTATTTAATTACTCACCTTATCTTGTTCAATGTCATTTGGTAGTCTTGTACCATTCTTTATGGAAGTTACAAGGACTTATTCAATGTGCTACTATGTTCACAAGTCCATTTAGATAGGGTATGTTGGGACTTGTCCCAATCATTGGCATACCCTAGGTTATGAGTTCATTGAGTTACATCTTGTCAAGTCAATCTTTAACATGTATTTGGCCTTACAAGAAACATCATAATTTACATTGGTCATATGAGATTTGTATGACTTAATCATTGGCCAATTCTATTACATATTTTGGAAATAATATTGCTGGCCAATTTATTGGCATAAATCAGACTTCCACTAAACACTTGTCATGATATTATCACTATCCAAGTCAATTAACTTCATGCATATGCTATAGTAATCTCATCATTTTAAGAAGAACAATTCAATGCTTAGTTTGGCCAAGCTATAAAGTTGATTTGTCATTGAAGATTCATTAACTAGCTATTATTCTCATTCTTATTTCTTCTTGGAAACATTGTATTCCAAACACTTACAAACATATCTACTGTAAACACACACAGTAATCAAAACCTTCATTCCTTTCAACAGTAAACTGAATTTAATAAATGACTTATAACAATTTCATCTTCTCGAACATAATTAGGCATTACAACACTTCTTATCTCAAGTAAATGATACTCTAATCATACGGATCTAACCTGTAGGTCTCATTGGACATTATCAAATTACAAAAACCTACACATAATGATCAGTTGGCACTACATACCAACAACATACTTGAGATTTTCATTATACATACTACTAGAATCGGAAATAGGGAGAACTAGGGAGATAAACATTAAACAATTTCATTGAGAACAACCCTAGTTTCGGTTTTTGAATTCAAAACATTTGAAAAGCCTTTTGGGGAAATGAATCCAAGAGAGAAAACCCATACCTTACTGTAGAATTGAATCTACGAAGGTCACCCTGTTCTTTACATGAAAATCTTGAAGAATTGCCTTGAAATCGCCTAAGGAGAACCGAGAGTATTTTTCTGTTTTTTGTACGTTTGCTCACTGTTTTTGCAGTCGTAGGTTTCTACTGGATAAACGTGAGTCAAAGTCTTAGGAACTGAATATTGACTAATTCAACCTAGGCTAATTAACTTAATTAAATAAATTAATTATCTAATTACCAAAATGGCTCTCCTAAATTGACTAAAAATAGGAGAGCATTTGACTTAGCCAATATCTGAAAAATTGCTAAGGGTCTCGGGTTTAACCATGAATTTAAATTAATTATATTAAGTTGATAATTTAATTAATTAAGTGACCTAGGGTAATTACTAAAGTACCCCTAAGTCACTAGGACCATAACCAACCCCTTTGGACCATCGTAGGTTAGGTACTAGGATGTTTCTTTAGTTAGTTACTCGGCCAGTGTCACCCGGTTAGGTCTTAGGATTTCGGGCACACTAGTTAGTTCATTTTAGTTAGTCCTAGGTTAGTTATCTAGTTAGGTAAGTTAGATAGAGCCTAGGATTGGTTAGGAAGCTCGGCCCCACGTGGCTTAACCCGACGCATGCCCATCCCCTAACCTAACCGAATCGGTTGGGCTTGTTCGCTTGGTCTCTCGGCCGGTAGCAAATGTACTTGCACATGTGTTGCCGTGCACTTTCCTAACCGTGCACTTTGTCGTTGCACTTGAAAAGTTCACTTCTTGTTCCAAGAATCCTCACTATGTCCTTGGGCACTGCTTAATCTACACGATCATTTTAAATGAGCATGTGCTATGGTACCTAGGCTTGCCATTTGGATGCCTCGTACCTAATGTGAGTAAGCGAAGAATATAAGAATTTTAGCTTAGGGTCTTCATTTCAGGTACAATTCCTAAACAAGCTTGGATTGGAGCATTTGAACATCAAAGTGTATTTTAAATTACTTTTTAATACATAGAAATTGGCTAACACCCTTACACAAATATTCTCTAACATGCCCAATATTACTCAATATTGGGCATTGGGATGCCTATGTACCCCAATACATATTATTAAAACCTAATAGACTCTTCACTAGACAAGTACATTTTCCGGAATGTTACACATAAAAATATGAGAACATCTTTCTAAGACTTCCCTCAATGCCAACTAGTGCAATGTATATGTAGAGTCCCATACCCCTACCTAGACTAAGTCAAACCCCTTAAGTCATATTAGTTAGATTTTACTTTATTACTTTATATTACTTTCGGGAGCATTTGCCTTAACCGACATAAACCACATGAGCTAACGTGAAATCCGATGTTATGTAACCTTACACTGAAAGAAGGTGGACTACTTGCCAAGGTAATACCAAAGCATGAACATAGCATCTAGGTGGATCCACTAGCTAGTATTCCTATGAGGGAAACATAGTTCAAGAACTAGGAGACATGTTTGATACACTCTTTATGCCTTTGGCATTGTAATCTCTATCTCATGAGTACATTAGTGGACCTACCTTCCCTACGTGGGAAGGGACACTCCTCACTACTAGTTCACTCGGTGCTAAGCTATAGTCCCTTTTGAAATGTCTTTCTTTAACAATCATAAATTAGTTTAGGTCATAGGAAAATATCTCTTTTATAGTGATATTCATTAGCTCAATAGAAATTGCATGAGAACATTCCTTTCAATACAACCCTTATATGTGAGATTAGCAGATTAACATCATCATATCATAGTAAGACACATAGGTATATTATAACCAACCTTATATAATTACATCTTAATTCATAATATCACAAGCCACATAATCAAGACATTTTAATTACATCATCATACCAACACCTACTCAATCCAATCACAATATATACTTCAATTGAACTTCATCACCAAGTACAAGTTATCATAATTGAACTAAAGTTTTAAGATAACAAAGACTTACCCAATCTCCTTCAAAAGTCATCATCGTGGTATTATGATACGCTCAAATTTACTTCTCAAATAAGAAGTAAAGCGGTCGTATCAAGTAAAGAACCCAACTAATGAGGTTGGGGTCGATCCGACGAGGAAAATGGTTCAGACTTAACTTTATTCTATTATTACTTTTATTTAGTCAATTATTTTCCGAAAACAAATAACTAAAAGGGGGGTTTTGATTAATGAAAGTAATTAACTAAATTAAAGTAAACAATTAACAGGTTCAAGTATTGGAGTTTAATCAAGTAATGAGAGTAACTACGGCTTAAGTGTTCCCCACAGGCTCCTAACTCGGTAATTCTAACTATAACAATTCTTTCCTAATATCTTGCATGCAAAGTGATAAGTTAGGTATCTCTAAATCCTTGGTCCGGCATCTAGAGAATTTCACTCCGCACCTTGGTCCGGCTACGTGTGTTGCTTTACTAAACCTTATCTTTACCTCATATTAAGCATCATAATCCATATTTGACTAAGTTGTTACTTCGTACCAACCGACACTATCCTATTAGATAGTATACACTAAATCTACGTTGATAATTCTTTTCCTATTATCTACCTCCTTGGTTCGGCAAGTAGCATTAAGGCGAGTTCTAACGTTGGCCATCCGTTAAAAAGACTTCTAAACGAAAGAATTATCAATACATGCAAGACACTATTATGGAATTGTTATTTTAGCTAGATTTTACCTTGTTATTTACCCATGGTTCCCACAACCCTAGTTATGGAGTTTAGTTACCCATGCTAATAATCACACAATTCATATTGATAATATAAGAATTCATGCACTTACTTTAATGAGAATGAAGAAAATCCAGAAATTCACTTGAATAATTCACAAAAACACTAACAATCGATTCCGAAAAAGTATGATCAAATACCAAAATCAAGAGTTCAATACTTAAACAAGAGAACTAAAAAATATCCAAAAGTCTAACCCCAAAAATGAGGTTTTTCGAACTATTTATAATAAACAAAACCTAATAAAAGAGGGAATCTAATTAAGGAAAATCTGCCTAAAATGCGTCTCAGTCGACGACCCTTGTGACGGACCGTCGTGGCCTCCGTCGTTCCATACTTAGCACAAATCTCTGCTGGTTTCTTCATCAACTCTCTGTTAGCCTCGACGGACAGGTATGACGGACCGTTGCAAGCCCGACGGACCGTCGAGGGATTCCGTTCCATAAAACTTAGAAACTTCTTGAAATTGGGTACTGGGACTACTCTCTGACAACCACGACGAATGTGCAGGACAAACCGTCGTGGCTATAACAGTCCGTCGTGAGCTTCCGTAGTCCCACACTTGGTCAGACTTCCCCAACTTCCTTCAGCAGCTATTTTCTTCTCACTACGGTGCCACCTACGGACCGTCACAGTCATAACGGACCGTCGTGGGCTCCGTAGGTGTTCACTTCTGCAATTTTGCTCAAATCCTCCGTGTTCTCCTTTGGACAGATTTCCTGCAAATAAAGAGAAACCTACATCAAAAATCAATACAAAAAGGTTTTAGACACACACTAAACTTAAGGAAAAAAGCATTAAAAGTACCGTGAAACCACGGTACATCAACACCCTCAACTTAAATTCGTTGTTTGTCCTCAAGCGACGCACTATGACTCACTACAAAATCTTTGTACAAGAGTATCCGTATTTTAGCTTTTGCAATCATTTGGCTATCAATCTCGATTATTCTCATTATGTTCATGCATGCTATCACTATTAGCCTTGAATTATGTGGATCAGACCATGACACAGACTCACTACACACTGACACCTATCCTCTTTGATTTCTCACCAAGGTGCTAATTTTTCCGGTATTGCACTAGTGTCCTCACTTCAAAATAACATCCTCATTTTTCACACAATGACTTCAGTTTGAGTATAAGGATTACTTTTCAACACTCGCCCTCAGAACAACTTCACAACTCATTTATACATATTGTCATAGGCTTGCCCTTATTTTCACTGCTTTAAGTTCACCATAACAAGTCTTAGGATCATGATAGGACTTTCTTAGCTTGTAACATAGGCTCAGGGTCAGGTAGGGTATATTTAGGTATACTTTACTGACTTGTTGCCCTCCTTGACATATCGGCTAAGCGTACCACCTTTTTATCATTTTATTTCTCCCTATTACTCAATTTTCTTTCACCTTGCTATTCTCCCTTTCTTCTATTTATGTGTAAGTGACTCTTCTCTTTTTTTTTTTTTTTTTTTTTTTTTTTTTTAAAGTCACTTTTTTTTGTTCTTTCTTCCTCTTTATTCTTTCAACCCCACTTTTCAGAGTATTCCTCATAACAGCCACCCACAACTCATGATTTTGCCATGAGTCAAGGTTCACAATACCCATGGTTGGGTCAGGGCCATGATAAGGTTGCTTTCTGCATTAGCCACCCTCAACTTATGCCTTTGGCATAAGCTGAGGTGCACATGTCCAAGGAGGGACCAGGGCCAACACATTGTTCCCAGAGAAGATCAGATGGGGTAAAAAAGAAAGATCTATTTTAAGCTCAAATCATTTGGTTCAATAAGGGATTAACTTCATTTGGTTTTCTGTTATTTTAGGCTCAAGATTGACTATTTCGAACAGGGGCCTATGATCATTTCCTAATTGTTTATTACGACTTACTTTTAGCAGGAGTAACCAGGCAAGTTCTAGCTCAGTACCAATGGTGGATCATTCGACTTTTCCTCACACTCACTTGACATCTCATTACTCTACCAGATTATCAGACACCTAGTTCGAATCTTAGATTTAGGGTCATGCAGTAGTGTATCTCTATGTCATGCTTAGAGCCACACATTTATCAATTACTATGCCTAGTCATGCATCATTTTACTTACATCAGGATATCATTTCTGTTTTAGCCATCATGCTTCAGAGTTATACTATGTACACAAGATATAAACATGCCGGTTCAACAATAAAAGTAATCAGTCTCTTGGGGAAAAAGAACACAGGCAAGAAACCCCAAGAGAGGATCGTGAATTGGGCTACTCAGACTTCACCCTAGCACTCACTATCCATTGACCCACCCCCAACAAAAAAAATATGCAATTGTCCCCAATGCATAAAAGAATCTAACATAGTCGAGTTGTAGGTGAAGCAAACCTGAGGAGCAAAGCGCCGGCGATCAACAAGCTGGTGGGTCCGGTGTCCCGGAACCCACTCCCTCTGTAGTCTGGACACCCTCAGTAGTGTCCTCAGCATCAACAGCACCATCAGTAGTGACTCTCACAAAAATCACAACACCATCAGTAGTGCTCTTCTCCGCCTCAACAACTCTGGAGCTAGACGCCCCAGCAGCCAATTCTATGGTCCTCAACTAACGGGCCTCCTCATCAGCAATCGAGGCTCTCCTTGCAGCCTCCAACTCTTGGTGCTCCTTCTTCCACGCCCTAGCTTCATCCTCATCTCGACCTCTACGCCTCTTGGCATGCTCTCGTGGGGGAGGTGGTGGCACACAGTAGTGGCGAATAGGGCAGCCATCACCCTGTCCTTAGCAGGCTCTGCAAAAGGGGCCTCAGACTCGGGCACCCTAGCCTCTAGAATCGTGTCCAGGTCCGCTCTCGGACTCTCTACAGCAGCCTGAAGGGTCGACACATCCACCGGGGTGGCTGGCCGGGCTAGCACCCGCCACTAAAAATCGTCCAGGCGCTGATGAACCTCCATGATTTTCCTCTCCGTGTGCTGGGCCATCTTCCGCTCCATGCGCTCCTCTGCCTCAGAAATAGACCTCTGCATCCAAGGCTGGATGTGATGCAGAAGTCTGGACATTTGGCCCTCGAGTTTCTGCACCCTAGCAAGTGGGACCAGAGTAGTGGAAGGAGTCGAGCGAGAGGAGTTCGGGGCGGTGCTACCACCCGGGATAGACTCGACCGGGGTGGTGTCAGTAGGCTCAGATGTAGCCTGGGTAGCCGCTCGTGCTTGCTCTACTGTATCCGCCAGGTTCTCACCAAGAGGAGGCACCTCCGGGCGGGGCCCTCTGTGTGGAGCCAACTCATTGTCCTCATTCCTGATGAGGCCGATATCAACATTGCCCGGCGGGGTCTTGAGCTAATCTATGTGCCAAATGGGCACACCTGCGGACTTGCACAAAGAAAACACCATGCACGGAAATGGGTAAGTAGTAGTGACCTTGAAGGCCCTCTCGTGCATGACCGCCTGGAGGAGCCAAGCGAAGTCCACCTCGAACCCCGCTATCATCGCTGCCATCAGAACTGCCTGATCCCATGTGACAATATTGTCTGCAGCAGTGGGGGAAAGACAGTGGCAGACTATCAACCATAAAAACATGGCCATGAAGGTAAGGTTAGCCTTCTTGATGGCTCCCTTTGGCTCAAGTACCCAGTCAGCAGCCTCTCCATCAACGGACAAGTACTGGGAAATCCACCTCTTGGTGGTCTCTCTCAACTCTGGCTCACGCATGAACCATCCATCTTTAACAAGTTTCCACCGATAGTCAAACTCGGCGGTGAGAGTAGTCCGGGTGGCATCAACATCATCGTCGTATAGATACCGGCGGATGGCTGGCAAGGAGATGTCTACCCACTTGCCGCAGACTCGGATGTGATCTAGCGGGGCCTGTTTGGCGGGGCAGCCCGCTTATCTATCTGAGATCGGAGAGTCTCCACATACAAGGCGTAGAACTCTCTGACCAAATCCTCACTGTATCGGCCCACATCACGAGCCGTCCATTCTAGCCGATGCCTGGTGAATAGGGCATGGAGTGCCGGCATGGTGGGGAGACTCCCCGTAAGGACTCGCCTCTCCAGTGTAAGGGTCCTGGTCATGACCCCCTTATCATTCGGCAGCTTGGCATCGGTGTACACCTGAAACTGCCCCTCAACATACACTCGGTTGGGCTGGTCGGCAACCGGGGCGGGGACTTCAGTCTGTGGGAATCAGCACTATCGGCCTCATCATACGAGGCGGACTGGGATGCGGTAGCTAGAGCAGAAGCCTCCTCAAACCCGGAGACTTCTTCTGACCCCGACACTTCCTCAGAACCGGAAGCATCCCTGGGGTGTGCAGCAGACCCAGAAGGCAAGCCGGTCAGTGTGCGCTCCTCTTCAGACTGGGATGCAGTGACTACGCAGGGCTCCACATTTGTGGGCGTAGCTCTGGTGGTACATGCAGCCCGTGCAGGACTGACAGTGCCTGGGGGCACGTATTCGGGGTCATGCTGATCGTCAGAGCGAATGACCAGTCGAGAATATGGGGCGACGGACTTTGAATGCCCTCATGAGTACACGCGATCTTGCTTAGGTGCCATTAGTGTTAGTACCCGAAAAGGACAATAATTAGTACCAGTAGAAGCAAACAAGACATGCATGGAAGAAAAAAAATACGTAAAACCAAATCTGAAATGGTATTGCTGTAGTATCTGTGTTGCACGACGGACCAATTGACGGTCCGTCGTGAGCATGACGGATCGTCATGGGGGTCCGTCGTGAAATACTTGGGAAAATATTTGGAGACTCTCATAAAGAAAGTCTCTGACAACCATGACGGTTGTGCAGAATGGACTGTCGAGGGCATGATGGTCCGTCATGGGACACTTAGAGAAAACTTTGAGACCCTCAGGAACAGGGTCTTTGACAACCATGACGGTTGTGCAAGACGGACCGTCGAGGGTACGATGGTCCGTCGTAGAGGTACGTCGTCGGACACTTAGAGAAAATTGTGAGACCCTTAGGAATAGGGTCTCTCACAACCATGACGGTTGTGAAGGACGGACCGTCGAGGGCACGACAGTCCGTCGTAGAGGTTCATCGTCGGACACTTAGAGAAAATTTTGAGACCATTAGAAATAGGGTCTCTGACAACCATGACGGGTGTGCAGGACGGACCGTCGAAGGCACGACGGTCCGTCGTCGGACACTTAGAGAAAAAAAATGGGGATTGGTGGGATGGACCCCACGACGGTCCATCGAGGGCACGACGGTCCGTCGATGGGGTCTCGTTCTGTCCTTCAGTGACAGAATTGAGCATGCCTCAATCGTCCCCTAAGTTGCTAATTATGAAGTAAACTTGTCAACCCACAATTTCTAACCAATTTACCCAGCATTATAGCATTCCTAAGGAAATAATTTCTCGAGTTTTAGCATGCAATTTTGGAAAACTATCAACCTAGGTCAGAAACAATTATCAGAAGCAAACACCCCCCATTTGATTTAGTTAACACAACACCCCCATTCTTTTTACTATATGAAGCGTCTTAAGGCACGTAGGATTAACGGGGTGAGGTCTTATCATGCAATAGGGGTCAAATTTCGAAGACTCAACATTCAGAAACATATATATAGTATAGGAAAACAAGAATGAAATGTCGATGGGGTAGAGATCAGAACCACATACCTGATACTTGGAGAAGATGAAAACAAAGTAAGGCACAAAACTCTTGTGATCAGCAGACTAACAATTGACTCCGACCGGCAGGTTATTTGAAGAAGCAGGGAGTTTGGGAGAGGGAAGATTAGGGAGTTTGGGAAGGGATGGGAAATCTGATATTTTGGGGAGAGTATGAGAGTTCTAGGGAGTTGAAGAGGGAGTAAATGGAGGAAATGAGGAAAAGAAACGGTTAGAATGAAGAGGTGGGAAGTTAAAAGGTTTAAAAACTTTTAATATTCGCCGGTCGGGTCGGGTCGGGTCTACGGGTTTTGATGCTACAAGTCCCCGTCGACGGTCCGTCGCAGGCTCGACGGTCCGTCATGGGTCCCCTAACTTAGAAAAATTGAAAAACATACCTGGGCACGACGGTTGCTTGCGACGGTCCGTCGCAAGCGTGACGGTCTGTCGATGGGTGTTGCAGACAAATTTTCTGCAGATTTTCTGGTGATGTGATACCTGCAAATTTAACACCCATTAAGTTATTCTTTTTGTATTTTCTGGACACTTTTTGGACACGGACTCTAAACTACGCTCTAGCCAACACTTCTAACAAAAAGCAAAGCAAAGAAAATGCAACTATTACTAGAAAGTCATGAAAAACCTGTAGTTGGCTTTAGAGGATACATATTGGGTTGCCTCCCAACCAGCGCTTGATTTAACGTCGCGGCACGACGGAGGACACTTGATTACTCAGACTTCATCAAGATGGTATGCCTCGATCACTTCATTCGCCATTTCAGCATGCCCCAGATAGATTTTGATTCGATGTCCGTTCATCTTAAACCGCACACCCTCCTTGTTCTCCAACTCAACCGCTCCGTGAGGGAATAGTTGGGTGATCACGTAAGGGACAGTCCATTTGGACTTGAGTTTGCCCGGAAACAAGCGCAACCTAGAATTGAATAAAAGCACCAAATCCCCAACCAAAAAATCGCGTTTCTCAATCTTTTGGTCATGGTACTTCTTCATCCTTTCTTTGTAGAGGGCTGAGCTTTCATAAGCTTTTAGGCGAAATTCATCGAGCTCATTTAACCCATTTAACCTCTGTTATGCAGCCTCATTCCAATCCATTTTCAACTTCTTCATTGCCCACATGGCTTTATGCTCTAATTCAACCGGTAAGTGACAAGCCTTCCCATATACAAGTTGGTATGGGGACATACCAATGGGAGTTTTGTATGCTGTCCGGTAGGCCCAAAGAGCATCATCAAGCCTCCTTGACCAATCTGTTCTACTAGCATTCATTGTTTTCGACAAAATCTGCTTGATCTCCCTATTTGACACCTCAACTTGCCCACTAGTTTGAGGATGGTAAGGAGTGGCCGCATTATGGCAAACCCAATATTTCTCCAATAATCCCTTAAACAATTTGTTGCAAAAGTGGGATCCCCATCACTAATAATATCCCTTGGGGTGCCAAATCGGGAAAATATATTCTTTTCAAGAATACGGTGACACTCTTCCCTTCATTATTTGCGAGTGCGATAGATTCTACCCATTTAAACACATAATCAACCGCTACTAAAATATACTTCATCCCATGAGAACTCACAAAAGGGCCAATAAAGTCAATACCCCACACATCAAATAACTCAATCACAAGAATGAGATTTAAAGGAAGTTCTTGCTTTCTTGAAATACCGCCATCTCTTTGGCATCTGTCACATGCCTTGGAGAACTCATGAGCATCTTGATGAATAGTTGGCCAATAGTAGCCACATTGCAAGATCTTGTGAGCGTTCTGGATACCACTATGATGTCCACCTACGGGTGAAGAATGGCATGCCTCCAAAATGCTCAACATCTCAACTTCTGGAACACAACGCCGAATAAGCCCATCGGCACAACTCCTATATAAGTATGGTTCATCCCAAAAGAACTTTTTAACATCGTACATGAACTTTTTCCTTTGATGAAAGGACAAGTCCGGTGGGACAATATCGCTATCCAGATAATTCGCAAAATCTGCGAACCATGGAATCAAGTCTTGAGAGGCGGCCAATACATGCTCATCGGGGAAAGTATCATCAATTTAAGTCTTAACCCCCAACTCTCTCATATCTTCATCTTCTAAACGGGACAAGTGATGAGTGACTTGATTCTCGGTCCCTTTTCTATCTCTCACCTCAAAATCAAATTCTTGCAATAGTAACACCCAATGAATCAACCTCGGTTTCGCATCCTTCTTTGCCATCAAATATCTTAAAGCAGAATGATCAGTATGCACTATAACTCTAGTGCCTAGCAAATAGGAGCAAATTTCTCGAAAGCAAAGACTACTGCAAGGAGCTCTTGCTCAGTCACTGTGTAGTTCTTTTGGGCTTCATTGAGGGCTTTACTAGCATAGTAAATGGGTGAAGGATTTTGTCCCTTTTTGTCCCAATACCACACCAAGAGCAACCCTAGCATCGCACATCACCTCAAATGGAATGCTCCAATCCGGAGAAATAATGATGGGTGCAGACACCAACTTTTCTTTCAACTCACCGAATGCCTTAAGACAGGATTCATCAAAATAAAATTTACACTCTTTCTCAAGCAACTTGCACAAAGGATGCGCAATTTTTGAAAAATCCTTGATGAACCTCCGGTAAAAACCTGCATGCCCAAGAAAGCTTCTCACACCTTTTACAGAGATAGGTGGGGGAAGTCTCTCTTTACCTCGACTTTAGCTCGATCAACCTCTATACCCTTCTCTGAAATGCGATGACCCAATACAATACCCTCTTTCACCATGAAGTGGCATTTTCCCAATTTAGTACTAGATTGCAGTCTTCACACCTCTTAAGAACCTCAGATAAATGACTCAAACACGCTCAAAGGAGTCACCAACCACAGAAAAATCATCCATAAACACCTCAATAGTGTCCTCCACCATATCGGAGAATATCGACATCATACATCTCTGAAATGTGGCGGGTGCATTGCACAATCCAAATGACATTCTCTTGAACGCGAAGGTCCCATATGGACAAGTGAAAGGTGGTTTTCTCTTGATCTTCCGGTGCAATAGAAATCTGATTGTACCCCGAATAGCCATCAAGAAAACAGTACCACCCTTTTCCGGCAAGTCTATCTAACATCTGATCCATGAAGGGCATAGGAAAATGGTCTTTTTTGGTCAATGCATTTAATTTCCGGTAGTCCATACACACCCTCCATCCAGTCATCGGTCTCATTGGAACAAGTTCATTTTTCTCATTGGGGACCACAGTCATTCCCCCTTTCTTAGGTACACACTGAACAGGGCATACCCAACTACTATCAGCGATCGGATATATTACTCCGGCATCAAACCACTTAATAATTTCCTTCTTCACTACCTCTTGCATAGGTGGATTTAAGCGTCTCTGCTGCTCAATACTTGGCTTATGATCGGGCATGAGTTGGATTTTATGAGAACAAATACCGGGAGGTATCCAATAATATCCGCAATAGTCCACCCAATAGCTCTTTTGAACCTTTTTAACACTTTCACCAAACTCTCAACTTGTTGTACATTCAGATCTGATGCAATGATTACCGGCAAAGGGTCACCATTTCCTAAGAATTCATACCTCAGATGTGGTGGTAGAGCTTTTAATTCTAATTTTGGAGCCTCCTTTATAGATGGTTTTGCGGGTGGAGACTCGCGATTCTTCATATCTAACTCATATTTCTTAGGTGACCGGACATCACCTCGATCAAGTGCCGCGACCAATGACCTATACTCTTCAATGCAATCGCTATCAAAATTCATGATCACTGCCGCTAGTGCTTTACACCCAGACGTTCTTCAATTTGTACCTCAGATGACTTTTCAACTTTGTAGGATATGAGATACCGATTGGAGCTCACCACTCTGTCATGGACCTACAAATGTTGAAGGTCACTTCTTCATTGTTCAACCGAAATTTCATCTGCCCTTTTTCCATATCAAC
>CM040629.1:26714883-26767088 GCA_022817965.1 Solanum lycopersicoides | reverse complement strand
GGTTTAAAAACTTTTAATATTCGCCGGTCGGGTCGGTCGGGTCTACGGGTTTTGATGCTACAAGTTCCCGTCGACGGTCCGTCGCAGGCTCGACGGTCCGTCATGGGTCCCTAACTTAGAAAAAATGAAAAAATACCTGGGCACGACGGTTGCTTGCGACGGTCCGTCGCAAGCGTGACGGTCTGTCGATGGCGTAATGGGTGTTGCAGACCATTTTCTGCAGATTTTCTGGTGATGTGATACTGCAAATTTAACACCCATTAAGTTATTCTTTTTGTATTTCTGGACACTTTTTGGACACGGACCTAAACTACGCTCTAGCCAACACTTCTAACAAAAAGAAAAGCAAAGAAATGCAACTATTACTAGAAAGTCATGAAAAACCTGTAGTTGGCTTTAGAGGATACATATTGGGTTGCCTCCCAACCAGCGCTTGATTTAACGTCGCGGCACGACGGAGGACACTTGATTACTCAGACTTCATCAAGATGGTATGCCTCGATCACTTCATTCGCCATTTCAGCATGCCCCAGATAGATTTTGATTCGATGTCCGTTCATCTTAACCGCACACCCTCCTTGTTCTCCAACTCAACCGCTCCGTGAGGGAATAGTTGGGTGATCACGTAAGGGACAGTCCATTTGGACTTGAGTTTGCCCGGAAACAAGCGCAACCTAGAATTGAATAAAAGCACCAAATCCCCAACCAAAAAATCGCGTTTCTCAATCTTTTGGTCATGGTACTTCTCATCCTTTCTTTGTAGAGGGCTGAGCTTTCATAAGCTTTTAGGCGAAATTCATCGAGCTCATTAACCCATTTAACCTCTGTTATGCAGCCTCATTCCAATCCATTTTCAACTTCTTCATTGCCCACATGGCTTTATGCTCTAATTCAACCGGTAAGTGACAAGCCTTCCCATATACAAGTTGGTATGGGGACATACCATGGGAGTTTTTATGCTGTCCGGTAGGCCCAAAGAGCATCATCAAGCCTCCTTGACCAATCGTTCTACTAGCATTCATTGTTTCGACAAAATCTGCTTGATCTCCCTATTTGACACCTCAACTTGCCCACTAGTTTGAGGATGTAAGGAGTGGCCGCATTATGGCAACCCATATTTCTCCAATAATCCTTAAACAATTTGTTGCAAAAGTGGGATCCCCTCACTAATAATAGCCCTTGGGGGTGCCAAATCGGGAAAAATATATTCTTTTCAAGAATACGGTGACACTCTTCCCTTCATTATTTGCGAGTGCGATAGCTTCCACCCATTTAACACATAATCAACGCTACTAAAATATACTTCATCCCATGAGAACTCACAAAAGGGCCAATAAAGTCAATACCCCACACATCAAATAACTCAATCACAAAGATTTAAAGGAGTTCTTGCTTTCTTGAAATGCGCCATCTCTTTGGCATCTGTCACATGCCTTGGAGAACTCATGAGCATCTTGATGAATAGTTGGCCAATAGTAGCCACATTGCAAGATCTTGTGAGCGTCTGGATACCACTATGATGTCCACCTACGGGTGAAGAATGGCATGCCTCCAAAACTCAACATCTCAACTTCTGGACACAAGCCGAATAAGCCCATCGGCACAACTCCTATATAAGTATGGTTCATCCCAAAAGAACTTTTTAACATCGTACATGAACTTTTTCCTTTGATGAAAGGACAAGTCCGGTGGGACAATATCGCTATCCAGATAATTCGCAAAATCTGCGAACCATGGAATCAAGTCTTGAGAGGCGGCCAATACATGCTCATCGGGGAAAGTATCATCAATTTAAGTCTTAACCCCCAACTCTCTCATAGTTTCATCTTCTAAACGGGACAAGTGATCAGTGACTTGATTCTCGGTCCCTTTTCTATCTCTCACCTCAAAGTCAAATTCTTGCAATAGTAACACCCAATGAATCAACCTCGGTTTCGCATCCTTCTTTGCCATCAAATATCTTAAAGCAGAATGATCAGTATGCACTATAACTCTAGTGCGTAGCAAATAGGAGCGAAATTTCTCAAAAGCAAAGACTACTGCAAGGAGCTCTTGCTCAGTCACTGTGTAGTTCTTTTGGGCTTCATTGAGGGATTTACTAGCATAGTAAATGGGGTGAAGGATTTTGTCCCTTTTTTGTCCCAATACCACACCAAGAGCAACCCTATTTGCATCGCACATCACCTCAAATGGAATGCTCCAATCCGGAGAAATAATGATGGGTGCAGACACCAACTTTTCTTTCAACTCACCGAATGCCTTAAGACATGATTCATCAAAATAAAATTTACACTCTTTGTCAAGCAACTTGCACAAAGGATGCGCAATTTTTGAAAAATCCTTGATGAACCTCTGGTAAAAACCTGCATGCCCAAGAAAGCTTCTCACACCTTTTACAGAGATAGGTGGGGGAAGTCTCTCTTTTACCTCGACTTTATCTCGATCAACCTCTATACCCTTCTCTGAAATGCGATGACCCAATACAATGCCCTCTTTCATCATGAAGTGGCATTTTCCCCAATTTAGTACTAGATTGCAGTCTTCACACCTCTTAAGAACCTCAGATAAATGACTCAAACACAGCTCAAAGGAGTCACCAACCACAGAAAAATCATCCATAAACACCTCAATAGTGTCCTCCACCATATCGGAGAATATCGACATCATACATCTCTGAAATGTGGCGGGTGCATTGCACAATCCAAATGACATTCTCTTCAACGCGAAGGTCCCATATGGACAAGTGAAAGTGGTTTTCTCTTGATCTTCCGGTGCAATAGAAATCTGATTGTACCCCGAATAGCCATCAAGAAAACAGTACCACCCTTTTCCGGCAAGTCTATCTAACATCTGATCCATGAAGGGCATAGGAAAATGGTCTTTTTCGGTCATGCATTTTAATTTCCGGTAGTCCATACACACCCTCCATCCAGTCATCGGTCTCATTGGAACAAGTTCATTTTTCTCATTGGGGACCACAGTCATTCCCCCTTTCTTAGGTACACACTGAACAGGGCATACCCAACTACTATCAGCGATCGGATATATTACTCCGGCATCAAACCACTTAATAATTTCCTTCTTCACTACCTCTTGCATATGTGGATTTAAGCGTCTCTGGTGCTCAATACTTGGCTTATGATCGGGCATGGGTTGGATTTTATGAGAACAAATACCGGGAGGGATCCCAATAATATCCGCAATAGTCCACCCAATGGCTCTTTTGAACCTTTTTAACACTTTCACAAAA
This sequence comes from Solanum lycopersicoides, assembly GCA_022817965.1. Classification (NCBI taxonomy): domain Eukaryota; kingdom Viridiplantae; phylum Streptophyta; class Magnoliopsida; order Solanales; family Solanaceae; genus Solanum; species Solanum lycopersicoides. The sequence continues at coordinate 26,763,838 of CM040629.1, read as the reverse complement.
CTCTCAACTTGTTGTACATTCAGATCTGATGCAATGATTCCCGGCAAAGTGTCACCATTTCCTAAGAATTCATACCTCAGATGAGGTGGTAGAGCTTTTATTTCTAATTTTGGAGCCTCCTCTATAGATGGTTTCGCGGGTGAAGACTCGTGATTCTTCATATCTAACTCATATTTCTTCGGTTTAAACCGAACATCACCTCGATCAAGTGCCGCGACCAATGACCCATACTCTTTAATGCAATCGCTATCAAAATTCATGATCACTGCCGCTAGTGCTTTTACACCCAGACGTTCTTCAATTTGTACCTCACATGACTTTTCAACTTTGTAGGATATGGCAGATACCGATTGGAGCTCACCACTCTGTCTCATGGACCTACAAATGTTGAAGGTTACTTCTTCATTGTTCAACCGAAATTTCATCTGCCCTTTTTCCATATCAACCAAGGCTCTACCCTAGCAAGGAATGGCCTCCCAAGAATAATAGGCACCTCAAAATCGACCTCACAATCAAGAATAACAAAATCGGCCAGAAATATGAACGACTCCACTTTTACTAGCACATCGTGGAGTATCCCAATAGGTCTTTTTACTGTTCGATCGGCCATCAGTATCCGCATCGCAGTGGGCTTTGGATCACCCAAACCCAACCTCTTGTAAATTGAGAGGGGCATGAGATTTATGCTTTCCCCAAGATCACATAATGTTTTCGCAAAATGTAATAACCCGATTGTACAAGGAATAGTGAAAGCACCAGATCTTCTTTCTTTTGCACTACAGATCTTGTAGCAATAGCACTACAGTGCTGCATTCTATCATCATCCTCAAAAGTGACCGATCTTTTATTCTTAACCAGATCTTTCATGAACTTGGCATGACCGGGCATTTGTTCCAGATCTTCTACCAAATGGACATTGATGGAAAGCTGTTTCAACATCGTTATAAAACGCTAGTATTAACCATCCTCGGTCTTTTTCACTAATCTTTGTGGGAAGAGGGGTGGTGGTCTAGGCATAGGAGTCACCTTTTTGGGCATTTCAACAACTTTTCCCGTTTTATCTTCTAACTCACCACTAACCTCCACCACCTTATCATCATCTCTTATCACCTTTTCTACATCAGACGGCATAGGTGGGTCAATGGTTTGCTTACCACCCCGAGTAGTGATTGCCATACAGTGTCCATCATTTTTGGGATTTTGGACAGTGTTGCTAGGGAGAGTGCCCGGTTGCCGTGTGTTCACAGTCGCAGATAATTGTGCCATTTGCAACTCAAGCTGCTTAATCGAGATTGCATGTGTATCAACATTCTGCCCAATACCCGCTAAGTCACTCCTTAACTCTTTAGTTTGATCATCACTAGCATCGAACCTCCTCCTCATTTTGTGCAACATATCCTCAACTCGTGCCATACTACCTCCACCATCCCTAGGAGCAACTTCACAATTTTGAGGAGGAACATAGGGCCCACTCCTATCATTTCTGTTACCAAAGTTACCCCAGTTGAAGTTGTTGTCGCGGTTGTAATTCCCATATCGGATATAATGACCCTCACGGTTATAATTACCATAGTTCCGACCTTGGTTTCCTTGACCTTGATGCCAATTCTCCTGATTGGAGCCTTGGGAGTTCGGTCGGAAACCCCCCGTCTGCTCATTCACCGCATAGGAATCCTCCTCATAATAATATTCATCATTTGGCGGTGGTGGTTTAGACAAGTAGTTCACTGCATTTACCTTTTCTGCACCCCAGTGACATGTTTTAATACCAACCCAAGCTCAGTTGTCATCTGAGCCATCACTTCACGAATCTCGTCTGTGGCTGGGTTGTGTGCGGATTGCACTACGAAGGTGTTTTTTCCAGTATCTGACTTCCTAGTACTCCAAGCAAAATTATTTCGGGAGATTTTCTCTAGCTTTTCAGTAATCTCGGCATAAGGACACTCCCCATAAGAACCACCCGCTATCGTATCCAACACCTCTTTATTATTATCATCTTGTCCCCGATAGAAGTATTCTTTCAGTGACTCATCATCGATGCGGGGATTGGGGACACTTCTCAAGAATGAAGTGAACCTATCCTAAGAACTGCTAACTGACTCTCCCGGTAGTGCCACAAAGTTGTTCACTCTATCTTTATGGTTTAGTTTCTTAGAGACCGGGTAGTAACGTGCTAAGAAAGCATCTTTCAGTTGATTCCAAGTGAAGATTGAGTTATAAGGGAGCTCAGTAAACCAGATAGCAACCTCTCCCTTCAGTGAAAGAGGAAATACTCTTAGCCCTAATACATCCATATTCAAATCGGGCCTCCCTACACAACTTTTGCACACTGCCCTTACTTTAGCGATGTGGGCATGTGGATCCTCATAAGGTAGCCCTGAAAACAAACCTCTGGCAGTGAGCATTTGCATCAGACTACTGGTTACCACAAAAGTGTGGCCGTGTGGTAGAGGAGGCAAGACAAGTGGCCCATCAGAGTCTGCGATGTTATCATAACCCCTATAGTACTCTTGAGGGCGTGGAGCGGGGTGTTGTCCCCTTTGTTCATCTTCCCCACGATTTTCAGGTAATAACCGACCATGAGAATCAATCGGAGCTGGAATGTCCTGGTTGGGATCATCATCGTTAATACCCAAGTTTCGATTCATCCTGCGTAGTGTACGCTCCAGTTTGTGGTGGTATGGATACAAGGATTCTCTTCCACTCCGCGCAACTGGCATACACGGAAGTTAGACCTGCAAGAGACAAAAACAACAGGAAAAAGTAAAATTAGGAAAATATTGACTAAACTTTAGTAAGTTTTAAGTTAATCTAAAAGCCAATTTCCCCGGTAGCGGCGCCAAAATTTGATACGCTCAAACATACTTCTCAAATAAGAAGTAAAGCGGTCGTATCAAGTAAAGAACCCAACTAATGAGGTTGGGGTCGATCCCACAAGGAAAATGGTTCAGACTTAACTTTATTCTATTATTACTTCTATTTAGTCAATTATTTTCCGAAAACAAATAACTAAAAGGGGGTTTTGATTAATGAAAGTAATTAACTAAATTAAAGTAAACAATTAACAGGTTAAAGTATTGGAGTTTAATCAAGTAATAAGAGTAACTAGGGCTTAAGTGTTCCCCACAGGCTCCTAACTCGGTAATTCTAACTATAACAATTCTTTCCTAATATCTTGCATGCAAAGTGATAAGTAAGGTATCTCTAAATCCTTGGTCCGGCATCTAGAGAATTTCACTCCGCACCTTGGTCCGGCTACGTGTGTTGCTTTACTAAACCTTATCTTTACCTCATATTAAGCATCATAATCGATATTTGACTAAGTTGTTACTTCGTACCAACCGACACTATCCTATTAGATAGTATACACTAAATCTACGTTGATAATTCTTTTCCTATTATCTACCTCCTTGGTCCGGCAAGTAGCATTAAGGCGAGTTCTAACGTTGGCCATCCGTTAAAAAGACTTCTAAATGAAAGAATTATCAATACATGCAAGACACTATTATGGAATTGTTATTTTAGCTAGATTTTACCTTGTTATTTACCCATGGTTCCCACAACCCTAGTTATGGAGTTTAGTTACCCATGCTAATAATCACACAATTCATATTGATAATATAAGAATTCATGCACTTACTTTAATGAGAATGAAGAAAATCCAGAAATTCACTTGAATAATTCACAAAAATACTAACAATCGATTCCGAAAAAGTATGATCAAATACCAAAATCAAGAGTTAAATACTTAAACAAGAGAACTAAAAAATATCCAAAAGTCTAACCCCAAAAATGAGTTTTTTTGAACTATTTATAATAAACAAAACCTAATAAAAGAGGGAATCTAATTAAGGAAAATCTGCCCAAAATGTGTCTCAGTAGACGACCCTTCTGACGGACCGTCGTGGCCTCCGTCGTTCCATACTTAGCACAAATCTCTGCTGCTTTCTTCATCAACTCTCTGTTACCCTCGACGGACAGGTATGACGGATCGTTGCAAGCACGACGGTCCGTCGAGGGGTTCCGTTCCACAACACTTAGAAACTTATTGAAATTGGGTACTGGGACTACTCTCTGACAACCACGATGAATGTGTAGGACGGAACATCGTGGCTATGACTGTCCGTCTTGAGCTTCCGTAGTCCCACACTTGGTCAGACTTCCCCAACTTCCTTCAGCAACTATTTTCTTCTCACTACGGTGCCACCTACGGACCATCACAGTCACAACGGACCATCGTGGGCTCCGTAGGTGGTAACTTCTGCAAATTCTGCTCAAATCCTCCTCGTTCTCCTTTGGACAGATTTCCTACAAATAAAAAGAAACCTACATAAAAAAATCAATACAAAAAGGATTTAGACACACACTAAACTTAAGGAAAAAATATTAAAAGTATCGTGAAACCACGGTACATCATATTACCATCAACCAACCAATTTTATCCAATAATAGGTGTAATAACATCATTCAATAGTAATTAACACAATATCTAGGTCAACTACATCAATACAATTTAATCCCATACTAGTTTATAACCTAGGGTTAGGGAATTGGGGTCAATTCATCACCTCTTCCACAATAATAGGTTAAAAATTAAGAACTACCATAATATAACAATAATACATCATAATATAATCATAATAACCAATAGAAATCAATAAAAACAGAATTTAAAAGACCAATCTCGGATTAGAAAGAAGCCTATGTGAAAATCATCTTTTTCAAATCAATTTTTGAAGAACCCTTTGGGGAAAGGAATCCCAAAGGTGAAGAGTTTCCATAACTTGATATTACTTGAAGATTAATGTAGAAAAGTGATCTTCTTTCTACCCTAGAACCCTTAGACCTTGACCTTCAATGGAGTCTTCTTTGTGAGAGTGAAAGTAGAGAGAAGGAAGAGCAATTTGAGTTTGGTAATTGTGGGGTGTTAAGTTGAGTTTAGGCTTAGGGTAGTTTATATAGTTGATTAAATAAGAAAATTAACTACCCCTTATCACTAATTAAACCCCTAACTTAATAACTTAATTAAATGAAGTCTTTAAAACAAAACAAAAAATTTGGAGGCTGACCTACGAGACCCCAACCTATATGCCGTAGGTCAGTCGACGCCTTGTCCCCCCACCGTCTTGCACGCCCATTGTTTTAATCATAGAGTTGCATTTTGGCCATATTTGGAAAATGTATAAGTGTTGGTAGACGGAGGCAATCGACGCCCCGTCGATTGGCCTATGCCTTGTCGCTTGCAACTTGTAGGTAGACACTGTCTAAACTGCCTTATTTGGCAGGTTTTGGTCAAAATGAAAGGGTCCTCCTAGAAAACCCTTAGGGTGGTCCTTGGGGATTTATAACTGAAAGTTTCGACCCTAAACATATTCTAATACTAGTTTGACACCCTTCCACCAATTTTCATCAATTTTTGACACCTAAAACCTTGTGAAATAGGCTAAGGCACACTAGCACCTCTTGGACTAGTCTCCGGACGTCATGGACGTTACTTGACGTTTTGACTCTACAACTTTTTAAATGACTTATATACATTTTTTTGACCTTAAAACAATTTTCCAAACCTTAGACACTCATATGACACTTTAGATTAGGTTTTGGACATTCGGAGTGTTACATTATCCCCCCCTTAGGAACATTCGTCCCCAAATGACACTAAAATCTGTTGAAGGGAAATGATAGAATCAATACTAGCATCCGAATCAACAACAACATATCAAAACATGAGTTACAACTCAAATCAACATAGCAACATGTCATTTACACATAGAAGCTCAAAACATCAATTGCAACACATAAGAGCTCAAAATCACAACATGAGGAACTACCTTCTCAATAACAACATGAGCTCAACATAACATTATGCAGTAACTTGTGCCAAGATTTCATTCAAAACATATCAACATGCTGAATCTCATTTCCTATAGGCAACAACATACCAAATACACACACAAGTGCAAATTGAGCAAAAAGGCATTTTTATATGATACTTCATTTTAGCAAAAACCTTTATCCTACATATGCTTATCTTTACAAAACAAGTCAAATTCTAATTAACTCATTATTTTCATTATTAATAGGAACAACTAACCTTAATCAACAAAGAGATGAGGATAATGGGACTTCATGTCGGCCTCGGCCTTCCATGTTGCTCCCTCAACTAGGTGATTCCTCAAAAGACTTTTACGGAGGCCACCTCTTTGTTCCTCAATTTGTTCACTTGATGATCAAGGATTTCCACTGGAACCTCATCCACACCTAGACCCTCAATATAAATAATGGACTCGGGATCACCGATGCACTTCTTAAGAATGGAGACATGGAACACCGGATGAACTGAAGCTAGTTCACTAGGTAGTCTCAACTCGTATACAAAATTTCCAACCCTTTGCAAAATTTCTCAGGGACCCACATAACGAGGACTCAACTTCCCTTTCTTGCAAAATCTCATTACCCCTTTCTTGGGTGAAATTTTTAGATACACCTTATCACCTTCTGAAAATTCTAAGTCCATCCTTCTATTGTCGGCATAAGACTTTTGCCGGCTATAGGTTGTTTTCAATCTCTTCCTTATCATATTAACCTTCTCCAAAGTTTTATAGATCAATTCAGGACAAAAAGTGAAGACTCTCCCACTTCAAACCATCCAATCGGAGATATACATCTCCTACCATACAAGGCCTCAAAAGGATCCATGGATATAATCGAATGGTAACTATGTTATAAGAGAACTTAACCAAAGGCAAGTGTTCATCCCAATTTCCCTGAAATCAATTACACAAGCTCTAAGCATATCCTCAAGGGTTTGAATAGTATGCTCTGCTTGACCATCCATTTGGGGATGAAAAGCAGTGCTTAACTTCACCTTTGTAAGCAAACCTTTATGGAATGACCTCCAAAACCTAGATGTAAATTGTGCACCCCTATTCGATATGATGGATAACGGAATCCCATGAAGACGCACAATCTCATCTATGAAGATCCTTGCATAATCCTCTGCCTAATAAATGGACTTGACGGGAATAAAATGAGAGGATTTTGTCAACCTATCCACAACCACCCATATAGAGTCATTTTTTCTTTGTACCCGAGGAAAACCTACCACGAAGTCCATATTAATGTATTCCCACCTCCAAGTGGGAACTTGTATTTCTTGAAGTAAGCCACCTAACTTTTGGTGCTCGGCATTCAGTGGTTGGCAATTTGGACATTTTGCAACAAATTCTGCTATGTCCCTTTTTAAACCATCCCACCAAAATACTTCTCTAAGGTCATGATACATCTGAGTAGAGCCGGGATGAATAGAATAATGGAAACCATGAGCTTCCTCAAGAATCCGGTTTCTCAAGTCATCAACATTGGGCACACACAACCTTTCTTGATACCTCAAAACATCATACCCCCAAGGTGAATGACTCATTAAGCTTTCCAAGAACCGATTCCTTCAACTCCATCAATGATTGATCAAGGGTTGCTTAGACTTCACCTCAACCAACAAAATGATTCGGAGTTATGATGGACAATAAAACCACAATTTAGAGAATCTTCCAATCTAACACCCAAACTAACCAACGTCTAAACACCTTTCACTATATCTTTCTTAGCTTCTTCCACAAGAGACATACTACCCATGGTCATACGACTTAGAGTATATGCAACCACATTGTCTTTGCCGGGGTGGTAGAGAACACTCATGTCATAATCTTTCAGCAGTTCCAACCATCTTCTTTGTCGTAGATTCAACTCCTATTGAGTAAACACATATTGAAGATTCTTTGTAAGACCCCCAAAATGAGTTAGGATGTCTAGAGCCTAACATGTTCGTAATAAGAGTCTAAAGTCCTAAAATAGTTTATAATATGATACTGTGGCAGTGTGTAAATTTTGAGGTGATTTGGAAGTCAAACGTCAAGGGACGACCAAGACGTTCGACAACTAGTCACCTAAGGGGCCTTATATGATTTTATGTGATTAGGTGTGAGTGATGATATTATTAGGTATTTAAATTAGTAATAATGATGTTTATAAGCAGTGTATGGAGTTTCATGAAGTTTAGAGGTCAAACGTTCAAGAACGTCCGAGACGTTCAAAAGATAGTCCTTGAGACATGCATGTGTGTGTCTTGATGGTGCCTAGCATGTTCGGAGGTGTTGCATGTAATTATTTTGTGTGAAACTTATGTGTAAGGCCTTCACCTGGTAATGCTCATATTTACGTTGGAAATTCCCGGGTACGACTGTTCAAGGGCCCCGCAAAAAGGCCTACAAGAAGATCCCAAAGGCTGTCGATACACTGCCTTTCCAGTGTCAATTGACTAAACCAAATGACGCCCCGTTTGTTGACAAATGAACCATTGGTGGGGAAGTCTTTGTTGGTCACTTAGACTGGATAAGGCTCAGCCAAAGTACAGCCCAAGACCACATCGGCTGAAGCCATATACGACCTGTCGATGGACCTACTGGGCGTCGATGGTGGCCTGCAACTGCTGCCTAGCGACTGTTTCATTAAAGGGGTGAATGGGAAATTCACCCCACGTCCTAACCTGACGCTACTTGGTTTATTTCATTATTTTTGGGTGTATTTAAGTGATCAAAAGCGTGATCAACCCATTCCCAATCCCATTCACACAAAATAGACTTTCCCTCCAAAACCAATTCTCCCTAGAAACTTCCATTGAAGGTGAAGCTGAAGAACATATTGTATCTTGGATTTATATGATTTCTTCATCAAGTTTAGAGGTTTTATTACACATTAATGTATGGTGATCCTTCATCTCTAAGTAACCTTTCACATGGAGAGTTAAGCTCAAAGTTTTCAAAGAAGTTTCATGATCGAATCTCTTCTTCTTCTATCTATCCATGGGTTCTTTCTATAAATGTTTTTAATGACTTAATCATGATACGTTGATGATAATGTATTGGTTTTAACGTGAATTTTCATCCAATTGCATGATGAACCCATGTCCCTTCCCAAACTCGATTTAGCCCTTGCATGGGCATTGTGATCGTGGCTTGTCATTGGTTAAATTGTGATTCTCTTACGTTAAATTTCTTATGTCTACTGTTATTTATGTTTATTGATGATTAATTGATGATGAAGGATCCATGTGGATAAATGTATGAAGATTTGACCATGCCTAGATTAGATCTCTATGAGATCACTATAACATTGATCGTTAAAGGTATAAAAGTGGAATTTGATTATGTTAAGATGCTTGTATCTACTGCTTAGGTTAATATCATGATTGAATTGTAAGTATAAATCTTGTATGTTCAAAGTGAAGAAGGCTTGGTATGAGTTGATCTAGGTTGTTCTAGTCTAGGAATTGATAATATTATGTAGGTCATGTGATCTATATTCTATGATGAATAAAGCATGATTAAGACTTGATTTCTATCTCTTTAGCTACTGACTAGCATGTATTGGTAAAATATGATTGATGATCAATACATTGAGAAATTGGTAAGATGACCTATTTCATCTACTCACTATTGAATTGATAGTTAGTGCCTATGTTGGTATCTTGATCTTGTAGGGATTTGAGTATGGTTTCGTTTATGTTAATATATGTTTAGATACTGCCTTATACTTGAATTGTTGATAAAAGGCTTGTATTGATCAATGCTGATCAAAGGTTGATGAATTGGTAAGAATGTCTCATTCCCTCTACTTTTCTATAGTATTATTAATTGATGAAGACTTGTATGGCATTGTGTGGTATGCTCCACTTATGGTGGAGGTGTTTACTTCTTGTCAATCTATATGTGTGTTGATTATGGCCTTGAAGGCAAATTGATGAATACACTATGTGAAGCTTATGCCTACTTTCCTATTCTAGTTGTGATCTAGGTTGTATGGCTATTGTATAAGCATGTGTATATCTTTGTTAGGGTAAAGTGTAGGAGTTGCCATTGATTAGTTAAAATGGTTAATAGTCCATTACCTATGTACCCCTATGTGAATGCATGAATAGCAAAAGTTAGGAGTCTTAAGTGTAATATGAAGTTGGCTTGTCTCCTATGCTATTATGTGTTGTGTGGTCTATGCTTGAAAGTGTAATATGGTCTTAAGAGGGTGGCTGCCTCAATGTGTTGTTGATGGACATTATGTGATCATGTTGACCAATTCACACACACACTCACTCTACATGCATGCTTACAAGTAGTATAGGTCATGGTGTCAAAATGAAAGGTAGTCCTCATATTCACTAGTGTCTACTATTATGCATGATAAGCTTGAGTCCATGAAAGTGTGTTATGAACATGTCTTATATGGTATAATGTGAAGTGTGTGGTATGATGAAGTATGACTATACCTAGTGTGTAATTGTGTTTATATGAAAGCATGGCTCATATAGTTATACTTGTACACTTATGCATGAATGAAATGATGAATAAACATGTGTGGCATTTATGTGTTATGTGAAAGGTTTGCTCACATATAAGTATACACACACATGTATGAAGATCTAGTCAAGAGGGGGCACTTGAAAGGTGTATTCAAGGGTACCCTAAACTAGATTGTGCTTTACATATGCTATGTCCATGTGAAGGGATTTCTCACATGATTTAGGTTGATGAATTCTCATCTATGACCTATGAGCTAAGCATATGAGGAGTTAATCTCCCAAGCCTAATATTATAAAGTAATGTTAATAAAGGCTTTTAATAAAGGGAACTTAGCTTAGCACCGAGTGAACTTGTATATGAGTGTGTGTCCCTTCTCAATGTAGCAAGGAAGGTCTACCATAAATCTCATAAGGTGGAAAGCCTCATAGCCCAAGGGCATAGAGGGATGTTTCGATGATAGCCTCCAAGTTCCGTAAACTATGCGTGCCACATATGATCTAGCAATGTGATATCAAGTAATATGCTAGCATGTGTTAATGTTCTACCTTGGCTAGGTAAGAAAACCTTCCCTTGGTGTAAGGCTCTACAACACCAAATTCCATGTAGCACCCATGGTCTTAGTGTCGGTTAAGGCTATAGTTTTCCTAAAGTAAAATGTACAATGGAAATAAAGTAAGGACCCTAAATTGGATGACCTAAGGGTAGTTGCTTAGTGTAGGTGGGGGTATGAGACTTCACCTATGCATTGCACAAGTGTCTCTTGAAGGAAGTTCTAGTAAGGTGTTCTAATGCATGTAACTATGTATATGTTCCTTATGCATGACTTGGTAGTATTGGCCTACTTGTTATGAAGATGTTCATGGTATGAGTCTATATGATGTGGTCTTATTCTTATATGCACTATGTTGGTCTTAATGACTATTTGATGAAGGTTGTTGGCATGAATGAAGTTGTCTTCACTTACTTGTTGATGTATATATTGGATGGTAAGGCTTGTGGTCTCATGATAGTTCTACTATGTATGTGAGAGGTTATGGGGCTTCACATGTACATTGCACTAGTAGATTTATATTGGGATTATGAGTAAGGTCTCAAAAGACTCTATGTGAAGTAAAATAAGTATACGTGCATAATGACTTAGCTTACTGTAAAGTCAATAGAGTCTTGACTTAAATGTGTCTATGATGTATTATGCTTCTATGATGGTATGTGTTGGATTATATAGGTTGTATGTATGCTTTCTTTGTGTCCCTAAGGTGATGCATTGCACCAAGTATCACTAGAGGGTTACTTGGGGAGGTTAATGAGTAAAAGAAAAGATGTTCACTATAAAGGAAAATAGTTCACTGTAAGGTGAAAAAAGCTCACTGTAAAGTGACCTCAAATGTGCCTTAAATTCTATATGTGATTTTATATGATGTTTGACATTTGAATATGTATATATGAAATATGTGAATGATATAAATGTTATTGTATCAAGGTTTTATAAATATTTCACAAAAAAGGCATCATGTATGGATTTCAAGTAAAATATCCCTTTTAATTGCATGTTTTTGCATGGTTGCCATACTTAGTGCATTCTTGTACTAACACCATTCTTCTCTACTTTTTACACAAAGTGTAGGTTATGGATGCTTAAAGGATGTCTTTAAATAAGGAGCTTGATATGTGATTCCCAAGCTCAAGGAAAGGAATCCTTAAGTCCAAGGATATCCTAATGTTTAGTTCACTGTAAAGTTCTTTAGTATTATACTTATGTATTATGTTGTAAGGGCCGTGTCCCTAAAGTACTCTTATGATGTTTATTTCAGGATGGCAAAGAGACTTAAGGTATATGTATTTTGACTTGTGTTTTGTATATATATGAAATGAAGTTTATAGCATATGATGTGTTATGAAATGTTTTAAATTTTCCGCTAAATTTACTATGATAATGCGATGAATGATGACTATGGGCTTTTATAAGACCTCCGATAGGTCAAGTACGCCATTTTACTTCTAGTGGGTGCTCCCCGGATGTGACACTCGTATGGTCGGTACACACATCAACATGGACACATACAAATAATGCCTCCATATTTTCAAGGCAAATACCACGGTCGCTAACTCAAGATCTTGAGTTGGATAATTCTTCTCATGCGCCTTAAGTTGTCTAGAAGCATAGGCTACTACTTTTCCATAATGCATAAGGACACACCCTAAGCCCACTCGGGATGCATCACAATATACAACAAAACCCTTGGTACCCTCTGGTAAAGTCAATACCAGAGCAGAGGTAAGCCTATCTTTCAAAATTTCAAAACTTCTTTCACATGCCTCCGACCACTCAAATTTTACACTCTTTTGGGTCAAGGTAGTCAAAGGAGAAGCAATGGACACAAAACCATCAAACAATCTCCTATAGTATCCCGCTAGACCCAAGAAACTCCTAATGTCGAATGGAGTCAATGGTTTAGGCCAATTTTTAACCGCCTCGGTTTTCCTTGGATCAATCTCGACTCCCTCACTAGAGATGATATGACCAAAAAACTCCACCGACCTCAACCAAAACTCACATTTTATATACTTGGCAAATAGTTGGTGTTCTTTAAGAACTTTTCATACCACTTTCAATTGATCCATGTGTTCACCCTCATTTTTTGAATATATCAAGATATCGTCAATGAAGACAGTGACAAATGAGTCTAGGTAACTTCAAAACACCCTATTCATGAGGTCCATAAAAGCCTTCGGGCATTAGTGAGACCAAAGGACATTACTTGAAGTTCCTAGTGACCATATCTAGTTCGAAATGCTATTTTTGGTATATCCTAAGCTCTTACCCTAAGTTTGTGATACCCCGATCTCAAGTTAATCTTAGAAAAGTAGCTTGCCCCTTGGAGTTGATCAAACAAGTCGTCAATCCGAGGGAGATGATACTTGTTCTTAATGGTGACTTTATTGAATTGGCGATAATCAATGCACATTCTAAGGGACCCATCTTTCTTCTTCACAAACAATACCGGAGAACCCCATGAAGAAATACTAGGTCTAATGAAGCCTTAGTCTTGTAAGTCTTTGAGTTGAGCCTTCAAATCTTTCAATTCAGCTGGAGCCATCCGGTAAGGAGGAATTGAAATGGGGTTGGTATCCGGTAGCAAGTCAATACCAAAATCAATTTCCCGTTTTGGAGGGATTCCGAGAAGATCATTAGGGAAGATCTATGGAAATTCCCTCACTACGGGGACTAACTCAATAGGATGATTTTCGGAGTCTATGTCACGACTGGAATCTAGACCCCAGATGAGACCGGCGTCGTTGACCTCTCAGAGGTCGCAGACAAGCCTACTTACGTCATTCTTACTTCATCTAGGTTAATTTTAGCGGAAAATTTGAAACTTTTTGTTTCTTAACATACTTATAAAAACATTCTCATTTATACGTAATTTTTCACCATCAACCATCTAACATTAAGAGATAAGCAACTGAAAGAAATAGTTCAATTCTTATTAAGTGTATAATTGCCAAAATGGAACCAATACATAGTCTGAATAAAAATAGGAAATGCTAGTGGAACATGCTCCACTAGCTCAACTCTAAAACTAAGCTAGAATATAAAACAGTAGCATCCTCGAAAGCATGAGGACCTACCAAAACCGGATGAATGCTGGACGTCCGGATAACTGCAGAGATGATCCCGTAGCTCTATCGTCCACGTGTGCCTGCACCTAAAATATTAGAGTTTGTATAGGTTTAGTACACACTTGTACTAAGTATGGGTATATGCAAGCACACACCAAGGACATGCATGAGAAAGAATAGCTCTTTCCTAACAACATGATTTTTGGAAGTCAAGTAAGTGGACTTGCCAAATTGAGATTAGAAAAGTTTCCAAATTTGGATTAGGAAAGTCAATGAGCTTTCCAAATTTGGATTAGGAAAGTCAGTGGGCTTTACAGATTTGGAATAGGAAAGTTATGCCATGAGAATAACATACATCATCATACTTAACATTCTGCACACAGCACACAACAGCGTACACATAACACATATTATAATTCATGTAACACATAACGTTGTTCATTTCGTTCATTCGTATGCCATGAGACCTTGGAATCATGGACTTAACATTAAGACTTCCCAGGAATGAGGGCTCAAAGATGGGACCTCAACTAGGGAGTCTTCATTAGCAAACGCAGAGTCTGATTCGTTCATTCATACGTACTCCATTTCATTTCATTCGTGGGCCAGTGTAAACACCAGCTATACCTAGGATGTAGTTTAAGACTTTCATTGGGTTCGTTGTGCAATGACCAAGAATGACCTAATGTCATTACTTGAATATAACTCACCTTTTGATTATCCTACCCTAACACCTTCGGTATCATTCATTTCATTATGTGCATCATTTTAGGCTGGCCTCATTCATTCATTGGGAACTTTAACTTTAACCGACATAGATCATGTGAGCATCATGAAATCCAGTGTCTCCCCCACACCGAAAAGAGGTGGAATCACTGGCCAAAGTGACCCAAAACATGCTAGCGTACATGGGAATTTAACCCCGCCAGATCCCTATATTGGCAGTATAGGTTCGAAGACTAGGAGATATAAGGAGACCCATACCCGGCATGCCGGACAGTCTCATCTCATGAGAGTTACGTGAACCTCCGCCCTTCCCGAAAGAAGGCATCACCGCTCATAGCCAGTCTATCGGTGCTTAGTATAAAGTTCCATTACATTCATCTCATACGTCATGGAAGCTGGCTTCTAGTATGAGGACATCATAGCTCATTAGATGATTTCTCATCTCATCATTCGTATTGAGTGTGTTAAGCTCAATACTCTCATTAGAGTGTTCATAGAGACTGGTCTCTTCATTATCTTACACTCTCATAGGTGATTACGTATCGGTAACATTTACTTAGGCTCATTTGAGATTGCTTTTATCTTTTACATTAGCCTCGTATCATGTTGTCACCACATTCATTAACATTAGCACATTTGCTCTGCATAATTACTCACCATTTATTACGTGAATGTTCACTTCATCATATGCCAATGCACTTGGCCATTTAGTGTGTTTCACACTTTTACTTAACCCTTCTAGGGTTTCATCATTTCATTTCTCATTTCATCATTTGATTGTTCATTTCATCATTTCATTTTTCATTTCGTCATTTCATTGTTCATTTCATCATTTCATTGTTCATTTCATCATATCATTGTTCATTTCATTATTTCATTGTTCATTTCATCATTTCATTGTTCATTTCATCATATCATTGTTCATTTCATCATTTCATTGTTCATTTCATCATTTCATTGTTCATTTCATCATATCATCGTTCATTTCATCATTTCATTGTTCATTTCATCATAGGCCAATGCACTTGGCCATTTAGTGTGTTTCACACTCTTACTTAACCCTTCTAGGGTTTCATCATTTCATTTCATACATCTTAGGTTCACTTATTTTTAAACGTATGCTAGACTTATTGGTCTATACATACAAGCCATGAGGCTTCATTCATAGTTCGTTAAGTGACTCATATCTTCCTAAGATTATGTAGTACAAGACTTATGTATCTTGTATGTATGCCAAGATCTCGATTTTGATCTAAGTAGGTGGCATTATTCTTGAACATTTAATTCACGTATGACTTATGTATCAATAGGGAATTTGGGCAAGGGAACCCAAGTTTGAATCCCTTGGACAACACTTAATCTTATTTTAAACTTGTTAATTACATTTTTCAGATTTGGGAGACCCTAGTTCGATTCTCATAAACCCCATAATATTTCCTTTCTTTTTCTCCTTCTTTTTTTTCGTTTAAGTCAAGGAGGTTGTGGGATCAATCCCCCACAAGCTCATTCTTTTTTTTCCTCTTAAATTATCTATTAACTTTCTCACCTATCCAAGAGGTTGTGGGTTCAATCCCCATTCACCTCATTTTATATTGCTCTTTTATTTTCCTCCTAACTCTCTCATCTATTCAAGAGGTTGTGGGTTCAATCCCCACTCTCCACATTTATTTTTCTCCTTCATTTTTCTCCTAACTCTCTCATCCATTCAAGAGGTTGGGGGTTCAATCCCAACTCTCCACATTTATTTTTCTCCTTTATTTTTCTCCTAACTCTCTCATCCATTCAAGAGGTTGGGGGTTCAATCCCCACTCTCCACATTTATTTCTCTCCTTTATTTTTCTCCTAACTCTCTCATCCATTCAAGAGGTTGGGGGTTCAATCCCCACTCACCACATCTATTTTTCCTTGCATTTTTCTCACGAAATTTTTATGAAATTTTCATTTAGTGAGGTCATGGGTTCAATCCCCAATGACCTCACATTTTAAATAATTTTTTTTTAAACGAAGCTCATTTTCTTAAAAATTGGCCGAGACTACAATTTCCAGCAGGCTGGAAATTTAGTCTCTTCCAATCCATTTTTGTCTTAATCTTTTGTTGATTTTTTTGTAGATTTCATGTAATGATGTATTGGATTCAATCCTTACTGATTTCACTTATTTTACATTCATTTTTTTCATTGCATTTTGTACCACTTTGTTTGGCTGAACCCAACCTATCAAATGCTGGAAATTTGTTCACTATTTTCAGCTTCTTTTTATCATCATTCATACGTTAATTCTTAAGGCATTTCGTGGATCATTTGGTGCATCTTTAATTGTAATCTTTTTATGATTATATTCAGCCAAGAATTACTATTACATACAGCAACATTACACCACTTTACACCTCATGATTTACACAAACATTCACACATAAAATTCAACCATAAAAACATATCATTTTTCACATACTTTCGGTTGACATAACTTAACATGCTTACAATTCTAAACATATAATCATGAACACATTATCACGAACATCAATCTTCATACTTAAAATACCAGCAAACATACCCAACCTACGATTCATTGGGAGCTAGTGACAGGGACATGCAACGGGAACAATCCTAGTTTTCGGATTAGAATTTATTGAATCTTAAGGGGTCTCTTGGGAAAGGTACCAAGAGAGAAGAAAACCCATACCTTTTATGTAGTTCAAACCTTGACTTGCTGCCCAAAACTTTCTCCAAAAATCACGTTCAAATCCCCTCAACTTCAACACCAATTCGACGGAATAATCCTCCCTCTTGCGTAACGTTTTTGATTAGTTGTTTGTTTGTAATTTTCGCTGTGAGTTCTTCAAGTGTGAAGAACTTTGGTTTACCTACTTTTTTTGAAGTTATTTTGGCAGAGAAAAACGTGAATGAGAGAATGGGAGAGTTTGAGCGTGAGAGTTGAGAGATAGACGTGAGAGAGTGGGAGTCATATTAGGCTTAGGAGTCTAGTTTAGGACTTAGTCAAATAAGGTTTAGTTAATTATTAAAAATCTGATTTTTATTTTTATTTTAAATCAGCTAATGAATAATAATTATTAATTAATTACATTAATTCAATAGCTTAAATAAAAAATCATATAAATTCATTTCTTCCACCTAGGTTCGAACCCGGGTGGAGTAGGACTTAACTTCAAGAGCTCCATTTCGTCTCTCTCCCCAATTTGCCCCTCCACCTTATTAAATAATTAATTAAATATATATTTAGGGTAATTACGATATTACCCTTAGCCTGGTAAAAGACCATTTTACCCCTAGACCCTCAAAACTTAAGATTTCCTCTCTTTAAGTCCGGTAAAGACTCCTTCGAGTAAATCTTCGTATTCGAGAGCCCTACATGGTTGGTCCCAACCTTTCCAAGCTCAATTAACTCCCCAAGTTAGTTGGCTTGGCTGTACCAAGGGTTCCGAGGTCTGGTTCTACGCGCATCAATCCGTGTGAACCCTGGTCTAATCGTAGGCATTCTTGGCACATTAAGCATTACTTAGCATATCTATTTTTAGGGTTGTTACAGTCTAAATCCTTGAATTTTACAATATGGTATAAGAACCCTTTAGATATAATTTTACAAGCCTTTATAGAAATGATACGACCTCTAGGAATAGAATTTCCCCCCTTCACTCTAAGACGAGTTCATTAGGAAAATTGAACTTGAAAATTCTTGTTCTATAATCAATGGAAGCAAAACAATCATGAAACCAATCCATCCCCAAAATGACATCAAAATCAACCATATCAAATTCTAGTAATTCAACATGAGTAACTCTATTGGGCAATTTTATAGGACAATTTCTATATACCCTCTTTGCTACCACCGAATCACCTAACGGGTAGTTACCATAAAAGGTTCATTTAGGAAAATGGAAAAATATCAAACTTCCTAGCTACCAAGGGAGAAACAAAAGATAATGTATCACCTGGATCAATTAAATCATAAACATCAATAGAGAAAACTTGTAACATACTGGTCACCACATCGGGAGAACTCTCTTGTTCACCCCTAGAGCGAAGTGCATAAAAGTGATTCTTTCTTGGAGCATCTACATTAGAACCACTTGTTTGTGATTGTGCACTACTCTTGTCTTGCTCCTTATTATTAGGGAAATACCTAACCTTTTGGCCACTTTTGCCACACCCAATTCAATTGTCCGTCCCAACAAGGCACTCACCGTAATGCTTCTTACTACACTTTCAACAAGTTGACTTCTTGCTTGGTGAATTAGTACCTCATACCTTTTGAGACTTAGAGTTAGACACCATAACATCATGAGCCTTGAGAAATTTGTAAGGAACTCGATTGGAGAATCTCTTCTTAAATTTAGGCTTATCTTGAATTTCCAACCTCCCCTTTGAAGAACCACCATCATAACACCTGAGCCTCTTGGCCTCTCTATTCTTCCTCCTTAACTTACTTTCTTCCACTTGTTGAGCATGAACCATGAGATGAGAGATATTCATATTATCATGAAGCATAGCCGAACGACATTCTTCTACCAAGTCATCGGACACTCCTGTAAGAAACTGACTCATCTCATCCCTTGGGTTAGAAACCAAGAATGGAGCATACTTGGACAACTTAGTAAACTTCAAGGAGTAGTCAAGTACACTCATGTCTCCTTGACGAAGGTTGATGAATTCTTCCACCTTAGATTCCCTCATCTCTCTAGGAAAGAACCTACCAAGGAAAGCTCTCTTGAATATATCCCAAGTCACCAGACCACCTCGTAGCACCCTGTTATACCTCCAATGTGTGTACCAAGTTTAGGCCACATCTTTGAGTTGATAAGCTGCCAACTCGACCTTCTCTTGAAGAGTCACAACCATAGAAAATAGGATCTTATAGACCTCATCAAGGAAGTCTTGAGGGTATTCATCCTCTTTCGACCCAAAAAACATAGCTGGATTCATCCAAGTGAAGCCTCTCAAATGAGAAGCCATAGTGATAGCATGTGGAGGCATACGGGGTCCAACCTCCCTATTCACTTGGGCCGTCATATCTTGGACTTCAGAAGTGACAACATTAGCTTGTAAGGTGATGTCTTGGTCCAAATTGAGAAAAGACGACCTCATTTTCCCATCCGTCATAGGTGGAAGAACAACCCGAACTTGACCATCCATAGGAACTTGCTCAAGTGGAGGCTCTTGGTTGTCTTGTGGAGGAGCTTGGTTGTCATGATCTCCCACATTAGCAATCTCTTCCTCCTTCTAGCAGCTGCTCTTCTAGTAGTCATACCGATAACTACGATAAAAGGTTTAGGTGAAAGCACATAAATAAGACGCTATAGGCACGACATAGGAGTACAAGAAGATGAGAATTTCCTAAGCATCACAGTCTCTCATTCATAACTGTGGCGCGCTTCACAATTATGAATAAGAATATACAAAGACGTTTTTCAATGAGACATGGATCCTACAGATATTCAACCTGTCACATCCGGGGAGCACCTCCTAGACGTAACCGGCATCGTCGTCCTTGAAGAGGACTAAGACTAGCCTCTTAGCATTCGTAATTATATTTCATATGTTAAAAAGTGCGGAAAATTACAACTTTTCATCTACATCTACTTCATGAGGTTTACATAGACCTCTCACTTACACATAGTATATACATAGGGAGTTTACTTAAACTTGTCAAATATGAAGCTTAGATAGACTTCTACTTTTATTTCACAAACACAATATAAGACAATAAGCATATATTCTTTAAGACAATAGCATATTAAACAAAAGACCAACATCATCAAGTATAGACAAGTCAACATGTGTATAGCACATTAGAACTATAGCCGAAGCAACTCCAACATCATGATATAACAACAACAAAACATGTATAAGAGTTCATAACATTACAACATATACAAGACCCTTACTCATAGCACACCATCAAATTTACAAGTGCAATGACCAAGTAAAGTCCCATAACCTTACTCAACCAAGTAAACCAAATAAAAGATCATAAGCAATGCCTAACATCACATAACATAGCATCAAGAGTAGTCATCATCATGTTTAGCAATATAGACCCATAGCATGTTTACAGATGAAACCAACAACATATAGTATCATCAACATGTAAAGTCTACATAAGCATATCATTTACTTTATAAGAGCATAAGATCATAAGAACATTAGAAAATCTTTCTATGACTTCCCTCAAGGCCAACTAGTGCAATATATCGGTAGAGTCCCATACCCCTACCTAGACTAAGTCAAACACCTTAAGTCAATTTAGTTAGAGTTTACTTTATTGCTTTATTTTACTTTCGGGAGCACTGTCTTAACCGACATAGGCCACATGAGCTAATGTGGAATCCGGTGTCATCAAAGCCTGCACCGAAATAAGGTGGACTACTTGCCAAGGTAGTACCAAAGCATGAACATAGAATCTAGGTGGATCCACTAGCTACTATTCCTATAGGGGCAACATAGTTCAAGAACTAGGATACATGTTTGAGACCCTATTGATGCCTTTGGCACTGTAATCTCTATCTCATGAGTACATTAGTGAACCTACCTTCCCTACTTGGGAAGGGACACTCCTCACTACTAGTTCACTCGGTGCTAAGCTATAGTCCCTTTTGAAATGTCTTTATTTAACAATAATAACTTAGTTTAGGTCATAGGAGAATAGCTCCTTGAATATTCATAGTCATTATCTCAATAGGAATTGCATGAGAACATTCCTTTAAATACAACCCTCATATGTTATATTAGCACATTAACATCATCATATCATAGTAAGGCACATATGTACTTTATAACCAACATTATATCATTACATCTTAAGTCATAATCTCACAAGCCACACAATCAAGACATTTCAATTACATCATCATAACAAAACCTACTTAATCCAATCACAAGATATACTTTAATTGAACTTCATCACCAAGTACAAACCATCATATTTGAAGTAAAGTTTTAGGATAACAAAGAATTACCCAATCTCCTTCAAAAGCCATCATCATGGTATTACCATCAACCAACCAATTTCATTGAATAATAGGTGTAATAAAATCATTAAATAGTAATTAACACAATAGCTAGGTCAACTACATGAATAGAATTCAATCCGATACTAGTTCATAACCTAGGGTTAGGGAATTGGGGTCAACACCTCTTCCACAATACTAAGTTAACATAAATAACTACCATAATTTAACAATAATACATCATAATATAACCATAATAACCAACAGAAATTAATAACAACACAATTGAAAAGACAAATCTTGGATTAGAAAGAAACCCATATGAAAATCATCTTTTTGAAACCAATTTTGGAAGAACCCTTTGGGAAAAGGAATCCCAAAGCTGAAGAGTTTACATACCTTGA
Source organism: Solanum lycopersicoides (assembly GCA_022817965.1). Lineage (NCBI taxonomy): Eukaryota > Viridiplantae > Streptophyta > Magnoliopsida > Solanales > Solanaceae > Solanum > Solanum lycopersicoides. The sequence goes on along the minus strand of CM040629.1, from coordinate 26,741,771 downwards.
TATTACTTAAAATTGATGTAGAAAAGTGACCTTCTTATTGTTCTAGAACACTTAGACCTTGACCTTCAATGGAGTCTTATTTGGTAGAGATAAAGTAGAGAGAAGGAAGATCAATTTGGAATTGGGAATTGTGGGGTGTTAAGTTGAGTTTAGGCTTAAGGTAGTTTATATAGTTGATTAACTAATCTAATTAACCACCCCCTAATCATTAATTAAACCCCTAACTAACTAAATTAATTAAATGATGTCTTTACATAAAAACAGAAAAAGTGCAGGCTGACCTACGAGACCCCGACCTACGGGCCGTAGGTCAGTCGACGCCTGGCCCTCCCACCTTCCTGCACGTCCATTGTTTTGGTCAGAGAGTTGCATTTTGGAAATTTTTGTAAAAATAAGTGTTGGTCGATGGAGGCAATCGATGCCTCGTGATTGTCCTACGCCCCGTCGCCTGCAACTCGTAAGTAGACACTGTCTACACTGCCTCATTTGGCAGGTTTGGGTCAAAATGAAAGGGTCGTCCTCAAGGAACCTTAGGGTGGTCCTTGGGGAGCCGTACTCAGATGTTTCAACCCTAAACCTCTTCTAATACCAGTTTGACACCATTCCACCAATTTTCATCAATTTGCGACTCCTAAAACCTTGTGAAATAGGCTAAGGCACACTAGCACCTCTTGCACTAGTCTCCGGACGTCGTGGACGTTCGTTGACATTTTGACTCTAAAACTTCCTAAATAACTTATACACATTATGTTTTACCTTAAAACAGTGTTACAAAACTTAGAAACTCATGTGAGGTTCTAGATTAGGTTTTGGACTTTCGGAGTGCAACACATTCATATAGGGTTACATAGATAGGGGGCCATTCTACAATAGCCCTTATCACAACAAAGCATGTAGACCATACCTTACCCTAACATCATCATTCACATTACACTTCTCATTATCAATATACCCTGATCATGACACTAGCATTAAAGACTACATACGTAACCTTCATAGTCATGATAACCAGCATATCAATTCACTTTACATATATTTACCTTAAGGCCATGATCACAACATGCATAGATACACAAGAATGTAAACACCGCTACCATAAGTGGACCATACCACACAACATCACTTCCAATACTATATACTAGGAATTAGGTCAACTTACCGAATCTCCAAGCCATGATAATCATAGATCGGTCCTCAACAATTCATAACCAATTGATATAGATAGCAATAACATTAAACATTACATCACAATCTACTCACAATTAAATTAACATATCATCAAGATCACAAGACCCACCTTATAGGCTAAATTGAGAAGTATGAGGATCATGGGTTCTTTCATAAATTCCATAGGAAATCATCTTAAAAACATTTAATAAACATCAATTCATCATTATAATGTCTTTGAAAACCATTTGACAGTGAACCCATCCTTAGATTGAAAGTTAGGAATTTTGATCTTAGAATCACAATGGAAAATCTTTGACATAATTCCTTATAAGAAAGGTTATCTAAGGATCAAGGGTTACCATAACTTAATAGAATAAAAGCTCACAAAAATTGGAGAATAAAGTACTTGAAATCCATCCCCTAGCTTGATCTTGAGCTTGGTCTCTACTGGATGTTTTGAGAGAATCTCATTTGGGAGGGAAAGGTTTTATTTGAAGAATGAATTCTAATTTGGAGTTCAAGGTTTGAAATAAGATAAAATAACCTAAATAACCAAAAATAACCATCCACAAACTTATTGGAACGTTGGGTGAATTTACCAATTCACCCCTTGTCTGGTCGTGTCTTAACAGTGAATTGCCGACTCATTTGTCGGTTGCAAATGATGGGGCGTCGTCTGGTTGATGAGCCATCCTGTTGCCCCATCAATTGTGAGTAAGACTCCCTCATTTGGGGGCTAAGTTTGCATGACTATGTTTGCAGCCACGCCCCCATTTGATGGGCGTCAATTAGTCTACGAGGCGTCGACCAAGGTTGTGGTTTGACACTGTTTTGGCAGCCTCTTGCCAACCTTTGGGTCCTCCCCAAGGACCTTTAGGGTGGTCCTTAGGAAGTCGTCCCCAGAAGTTTTGACCCTAAACACGACCATATACATACTACGGTACCCTACTATCATTTTGGTCTCCAAACAACACTTCAACACAAGGAAAACATACGAAGGCCCACTAGCACACAAACGACTAGTTTCTAGACGTCTTGGTCGTCTTTTGATGTTTGACCTCAAACCTATTCAAAAAAACCATTACAATCTGTTACACACCTTATAAAAAAGTTATTAGCTCTTAAAGCACATGCGAGGCTCTAGATTATCCTAGTTCATTTTGAGGATCTTAAAAATATCCCCCACTTGGGAGCATTCGTCCTCAAATGACACTTGGAACACTTTAAATACTTTCAAGGACTTAATGACCCCATTAGCAGCTCACAATATGAAACATTAATACAACATAATATTCAATGCACAAAACTTACAAGGAACACCAACTTCATACCATCACGCACTCAATGCAACACAAGTAAGTAGAAACTTCATTCACTCACTCCTAATGCATCAAACACATAGAAATTTCTCATGTTCATAGGAGGAATTTTCCTTCACCTAATCATGACATGACATTTACTTTTGATTTCATCAAGAGGCTCAATATGCAATATCCTTTAAATCACGCATAAGCATGTTCAACATCGTAACTCATGAGGAAAATAAGTAACTCCTACTAAATGAACATAATCAGTAGTAATGTAGATCAAAGAAATATTTATAAATTATACATAATACCACCAAGGACATACATAACATCGCTATGTTTAGTTATGTTCAAGGAGGAATTTCCTTCTCCTTAACATACTAACATGTCATCATGAAGTTCATGTACAAGCATTTCACAAAGGTCACTTCATTTTTAAGGAGAAATTCTCCACTTATAACCAAAGAATGCTCATATTCCCTTCCTCATGAAGTCAAAATGGCAGATCACATCAAACACATCACAACATTAGGAAGTTATTTCACAAAATATCAATTTCTTACATAACACTAGTGTTCATGAACATGTATCATTTAGGAAAATTATTACCATTCATGGGCGCACATCAATAATATTGGCTAGATACACCATTACTTCTCAAGAGTGATCCTATATTAACACTTCCCAAATATGAAAATCACATACTTATGGAGGAAACTCATCTCTTCTTATTTAAGGAAATCTCAACATCTCATTGTTGGGACAAAAAAACCTCACATCAAAATATAATCAAGCATGATCATCAAACCATCTCATGAAGTCAAATGTGTATTCACCATATTAAGATGCATAACAAAATGAGAAATATAAAATTTATCAAAATGAATTTGCATGTAATAAGAATGTTTCAAAACATGCAACACATAGTGTCATATAGGATATGCATAACATATGGAGAACATGCAACTTATACTATTATGCAAGACTCCATAACATGAACAAGAAACTAGGAACTCTTTGGTTTCAAGCTTGAGTAAGAATAGAAGGAAAAGATAGGGATGTAAACAACCTTACTACTCAACTCGTCATCCCCCACTTAGGGTAAGCCCATTTAAGAGAAACATATCTTAACTAAGAGAAATTTAACTTCCCATCCTTAATAATCAAGCACATCATCCCCCTCTTGGGATCTAAGCTTACGCAAACCCCCTCTTGGGATCTAAGCTTACGCAAACACTTTTAAGCATCACCTCATTCCACTCTAAAAGACAAACCTATAACACCTCCAAAAATGACTTAGGTGAAACTAGGGCTTAATGTATGTGACATGAAGTATTGAAGTCCTAAGATGGTTTAAAATGATGTTTAAAGCAGTGTCTCAAGATTTTGGTGAAGTTCGAAGTCAAACGTCAAGGGACGACCAAGACGTTCGATGACTAGTCACCTATGTGCCTTATGTGTTTTCATGTGCTTATGTGTGAATAATGAGTTTATGAGGTCCTTATATGGTTGATAATAGTGTCTAGAGTCAGCATGTTGAGTTTGGTAAGGTTTGGAGGTCAAACATCCAAGAACGTCCGGTGAAGTTCGAAAGATAGCCTTTTGACATCCTTGTGAGTTTGGATGTGGTTTAGCATGTTGTGTGGCTTGTTTGATGTTGAACTTGTTTGGAGATGTTCCTAATACCTAGAAGTGCGTGTTTAGAGTTTAAAGTCTGGGTACGACTCAACCTAGGACCCACAAGGGGCCCTAGAAGAAGGACCCTAGCTTGGAGCTCAACACTGCCAGGCAATGGCAATCGACTGCCCCAAACGACAGCCAGTCGACCAGATGACGGACAGTCGATCGGTGGCATCGATAAATAAATGTGTTCTGCAGGTTGAGGAGCTGCATAAGCAACCAACTAACCCCATCGACGAGGCGTGGTCTCACCAATGGACCGTCGATGCTAGGGCGTCGATGGTGCTGTAAGTTCCTGCTAGTTTTCTGTTAAGGCTTGGGGTTTTCGGGAAATTCACCCCAAGTCTTATAAAATAAGAGTACGGTTGTTATATGTGTTTATGGGCATTCTAATAATATATAAGTTATTAAACTCTCATTTAAACCCTAGCACTTAGATTAAAGCCCATTCCCTCCTAAGGTTTCTCCAAAAACCTCCATGAGAGCTCAAGGTGAAGATGGAGCTTGATGATGGATCTTCAATGGAGTTTCTTGTTCAATTATAATTGGGTTCTTATAATAAGGCATGAGAGTTCTTAATCTAAGGCTTTCTATCACCTTAGAGCCAGTTTCAAAGATGATTTTCAAAGATTTCAAAAGCAAGAAAAATTTCAATTTCTACTCTAAGTCTTGGGTTCTTACATGAAACGTTTTCAAACCTTAAGATATGATGTTATTGATGTATAATTTATATTTTCCAATGAAATTCTCCATGAACCCTTGATCTTCTCAAATCTCTAAATCTGACTAAAATATAGATGAATTGATCATGCTTTGATATTAATGAATTCATGTGTAAATTATAGGGCTTTTGATTTATGTATAGATTATAATTTGTATGGTTTATAGGCTGTATTTAGTATGTAATACTCTTAGATCTATTGTATATTAAGCTTATTGAATTGATATTGACTTAATGCTTATGAATTCTAGTGTAGTTTTCTATGAGCTATTGAATGATGTAAAAATTGTATTCAATTGATGTCTAATTGGTCTTAAATGAATAAATATATATTGAATTGACATAGATTCATTGAGTATTATAGTTTATGTATTGACTTGATGTTCATGGTCATGGGTAAGGGCCTTATGATATTGAATTGGATGATTTACCTTTGGATTGAAGTGGTGAGATTGAATGGGTGGTACGCTGCCCTTATTCTCTTTATTTAATGTAATGTAGCTCTTGAATTATGTTGTTATTGGTATGGTACACTTATGGTGGCGGTGTTATATGATTGATGAGGCCTTGTCGGCGTTATTTTATGTATTATAATGATCATGGCATTGTCGTCACTTCTTGAAATATTATGATGATTTGTGTAGTTGATTATGTGAAGTATGATCATATCTACCAACATGTTAAGTAATGTCAAAGTATGTGGTTTCTTCTATTGAAGTTGTTAGGTGATAATGTTAGACTATGACTGTGTCTTTTATGTGTGTAGTCTTAGAGTTGGTGCATGATTATGCCTATTTTTTTATTGAGTCTTATGATAACTATATTGATGATGTTATAGTAGTGTATAGGGTGACCTAAATATGATGAAGGTTGTGCCTATGTGCTTCTTGAATATGATATGCTATATGTGATAAAGTGAAGTAATGATGTGTCTTGTTTAGGTAGACTTAAGTCCCTCTTCTTGATACATGTATGAATATGAATATGAGATGTCTTGACTTAGGATGGTAAATCCTCTTAATCTTGAATGTATGAATGATATATGAGACCTTGAATAATGCTAAGAAGGTCATTTATGTGGAACCTTAAACCTAGTGGTAAGGTTATGAACATTGAAGTCGAAAGCCGTAATGGTATCCTTATTGTAATGAATGATGGACTTAAGGTTGATTGGCTGGAACGACATCATATCAATCATTAGGAAAGTCATTATGAGCTTCCTATCGCCATTGTAAGGAAGCCCTAGGCGACCTCTTTGGTAGGGTAAATGTTATTGGGTTATGAACTTGATATGGAAACCCTTTGTATGAACCTTTAATGTGAATTAATCCATGAGAACAAAGGCTATCACCGAGTGAGTATGGTGAGGGAAGTAGATATAGTTAAAGGATGAGGATAGAGTACAAAGTAAGCCCTTCATATTCCCGAACCATGTGCCTACATGGGATGTGTCCATGTTCTACCATTGGAAAGTAGAACACCCTCCATCGGAGTAGGTTACAACTCCGGATTGCATGTTTGCTACCATGGTCTGTGTTGGTTATTGCCTATTCTCATCATATGGGATAACTACTAGTATTAGAGAAGTTCTATGAAGTTTAGGTGGTGGTATGAGACGCTATCTAGACATTGCACAATAGGCTTTGAAGATGTTAGTAAGAGTTACTAGGTCTTCTCCAAGACCATTACTTGAATGTCCTTATGTGATGAAAGATTCTTAAATGAACTAATGAATTAAATGTCTTAAGTTGAGAAAGTATGTTAAATGAATAAATACTTATCTAGAGTAGTTAAGGGTTGTCTAGTTAAGGTATGAATGGGGTATAGGAATGGTCACTTCATCTCTTACTTAGATAAGTCTTCAGAATGACTCTAGTTAGTAAAGATGGTTGATTAAGTAGACATGATCCAAACTTAGGTAAGTCTTAAGGACTACTTAGGTAATCTTGAAGAGGTCAATTATGGACGTTCTCTTCTTGAGTTACTTGAGTAGTTCTTTTGATTACCTTTGAAAGGAGAATGTCTTATTCTATGATATCTATTGTATTAAGCGAGAATGATTCTATCTTAGCTAGTCTATAGGATCCCTTGAGTGTGTGTGAAAGGTATTATATGGGAGGTCGCTTCACAACTCACTCAAGTAACCTTAGAATCACCTTTGGTAGGAGGATCTTATGTTCATATGCTTGATGTATTGTGAGTGTGTGTACCTCATTATAGGTGGTCTTAAGGATCATTTAGGTGTGCCTAGAGTGGGTGTATGGGTGGTCTCTCTTTGTCTTACTTAAGTGAGTCTTAGGATAGCTCTTAGTGAGGGAATTACATGTTAAATAGTGTCTAAGGTGACATTAAGGAACTTCACTGTAACAATGTAGGAGTTCACTGTACAGTGAATTAGTTCACTGGAAAGTTGTTCCTAAAAATGTGAATAATTGCTTAAATGATTTCTTATGTGTTCCTAAGGTGTTAAATGTTGTTCTTATGCTTATAGTATGATTTTGAAATCAAAATTCATGAAAAGCATGCTATTTACTAAATGTCCCTTTTTCATGGTTTTTGCATGGCTTCTATACTTAGTGCATCTAATGTGCTAACCCCTTATTTTCCCTTTTTGACTAAAGTGTAGGGAATTGGAAGTCTTTATATGCCATGAAGTATGGATAGGTTTCTAAGGGTTGAAGATGAAGTATTGGTGAGTCCTCATCGATTCGAGGATAATATCCACATGTCCCTTTATGTCTTAGTCTTTATTTTATGTCCTGTATGGGCTTAGTCCCAAGTGTTGTATACTGCAAATTTTAGATGGTTCAATGAGATGTTGTAAAGGTTTAATGTTATAATGAAAGTCTTTCGGTTGCGTATTGATTAGGGAAAGAGTTCTTCGTGTGTGAAGAAAGTTTTAAATTCTTACTCAATTTAGAATGGTTATTATGCAATGAATGATACAAGTGGCTCAAGTGAGACTTCTTGAAGTCTCATTTACCGTGTGGCGACTCAAGGATGCTCTAACTTCTAGGGTGTACTTGTGGGTCGTTACAAACTTGATATCAGTGCATAAGATTTAGGAATGTCTTAGTTGTCTCATGAACCACATCTAGTAGAGTCTTGTTCATAATGTGAAGCACGCCACATTATGAATAGGAGACTATTAGGTGCTAGGAAAAGTTTCACTTCTTCATTCATCTAATTGTGCCTAAGAGCTTTGTATATGGTGTCTTTCCCTTGTCCCATTATGTGTTTGGTCATATGAGTGTGACCTTATGAAGATTGGGTTGAGGGAGAGAAAAGATGAGATGTGACTTGTTAGATGAGGTGTGAAAGATGGTGTTGATGACCTTAGGTTTGTTTAGTTACTTTTTGAAAGGTAGTGTAGATGGAAAGAATGGTAAGGTATAGAGTTAGAAATGTGAAGGAGTGGTTGTTGATATGGTTTGAAGTTGTTTAAGAACCAACCATGGAAAGGAAGGTGAAGAGGTTTGAAAGAGTTAAGGTGAGTTTCTCCTAGTAAGGAAGATGTAGTGGTTAGATGGTTAAACCATTGAGAGTTTTTAGTTTTCATGAGATAGACTTTGGTGAGAAAGTATTAGTAAGTTTTAAGGTGCCTTGAGGGAGTTCCTTGTAGTAGATGTTATGTTGACCTTAGAATGGGTTTCTCCTAAGTGGGGGAGTATGGTGAAGAGTATGGTTGTTGGGAGTGAGGTACCCTTAACCTTTATATGTTTATTCAAGCTTTTAACTTGATTTATGTAGGAGTATTTTGTGGAAAAAAATGAGTCTAAAACATTCTCCTTATGATATGCATGTTTTGGTTGAAGTTTTGTTGAATGAGAAAATGAGTTTTCATGCGTGATATCTTTTTCATGATTCATGTGCATCTAGTATAGGTTGCTAATTGTTTCATAAATATGAATAGTGAGCATGTGTAAATTGATATATGATATTGGTTTGTTGAGCATTTATAAGGAATTTCTTAAGTGTTGCATTGTGAGATTGTGAAGCATGTTCACTGTAAAGTTGTCACGGATTTCTGCTCACTGTAAGGTTTTGCAAAAAAATTAACTAATTCATTCTTTGATTGAAATTTTTATAATGTGGTTATAACTGATGTATATGAGCATGATAATTAATATAAAATGAGTTTTTGCTATTTGGAATGAAGGATGTGAGTCTTATGGCATAATGAGTTGTACAATTTATTCTAGTTTCTTGTTGTGTTGTGATTCTCTTAATCATGTGAAATTGATTTTTTTCCTTGATGTGTGTTGTATAATGTGTTGTATGTTGTTTTCATGATCTGTTAAGTTGAGTCTCTACTCTTGGAAGTGTTCGGAGAGTGGCAAGTGTCATTCGAGGACGAATATTGTCCAAGTGAGGGAGAATATAACACCTCCAAAAATGACTTAGGTGAAACTAGGGCCTAATGTGTTTGACATGAAGTCTTGAAGTCTAAGATGGTTTAAAATTAGGTTTAAGGCAGTGTCTCAAGATTTTGGTGAAGTTTGAAGTCAAACGTCAAGGGACGACAAAGATATTCGACGACTAGTCACCTATGTGCCTTATGTATTTTCATGTGCTTATGTGTGAATAATGAGTTTATGAGGCCCTTATATGGTTATAATAGTGTCTAGACTCATCATGTTGAGTTTGGTAAGGTTTGGAGGTCAAACGTCTAAGAACGTCCGGTGAAGTTCGAAAGATAGCCATTTGACATCCTTGTGTGTTTGGATGTGTTTTAGCATGTTGTGTGGCTTGTTTGATGTTGAACATGTTTGGAGATGTTCCTAATACCTATACGTGCGTGTTTAGAGGTTTAACGTCCGGGTAAGAATCCACCTAAAACCAACAAGGGGCCCTAGAAGAAGGACCCCAACTTGGAGCTCAACACTGCCAGGCAGTGGCAATCGACTGCCCTAAACGACGGCCAGTCGACCAGATGACGGACCGTCGATGGGTGGCGTCGATGGATACATGTGGTCTGCAGGTTGAGGATCTGTAAAATCAAGCAACGAACCCCATCAACGGGGCCTGGTTTCACCAACGGACCATCGATGCTAGGGCGTCGATGGTGCTGTAAGTTCCTGCCAGTTTTCTGTTAAAGCTTGGGGTTTTTGGGAAATTTACCCCAAGTCTTATAAAATATGAGGATGGTTGTTTTAGGTGTTTATGGGTATTCTAAGAGTATATAAGTCATTAAACTCTCATTTAAACCCTAGAACTTAGATCAAAACCCTTTCCCTCCTAAAGTTTCTCCAAAAACCTCCATGAGAGCTCAAGGTGAAGATGGAGCTTGATGATGGTCTTCAATGGAGTTTCTTCTTAAATTATCATTGGGGTCTTCTAATAATGTATGAGAGTTCTTCATCTAAGGATTTCTATCACCTTAGAGCCAATTTCAAAGATGATTTTCAAAGATTTCAAAAGGAAGAAAAAGTCCAATCTCTACTCTAAGTCTTGGGTTCTTGCATGAAAAGTTTTCAAACCTTAAGATATGATGTTATTGATGTATAATTGATGTTTTCCAATGAAATTCTCCATGAACCCTTGATCTTCTCAAATCTCTAAATTTGACTAAAATATGGATGAATTGATCATGCTTTGATATTAATGAATTCATGTGTAGATTGTTATGGTCTTTAGATTTATGTATAGATTATAATTTGTATGGTTTATAGGCTGTTTCAATTTGATCAATTGAGTATTTAATACTTTTATATCTATTGTATATCAAGCTTATTGAATTGATATTGACTTAATGCTTATGAATTCTAGTGTAGTTTTCTATGGGCTATTGAATGAAGTAAGAATTGTATTCAATTGATGTCTAATTAGTCTTAGATTGATAAATATATATTTAATTGACCTATATTCATTGAGTATTATAGTTTATGTATTGAATTGATGTTCATGGACATGGGTAAGGTCCTTATGGTATTGAATTGGATGATTTAGATTTGGATTGAAGTGGTGAGATTGAATGGGTGGTACGCTGCCCTAATTCTCTTTATTTTATGTAATGTAGCTCTTGAATTATATTCTTTTTGGATGGTCCACTTATGGTGGCGGTGTTATATGATTGATGTGGCCTTGTTGGTATTACTTTATGTATTATAATGATCATGGCCTTGTCGGCACTACTTGATGTATTATGATGATTTGTGTAGTTGATTATGTGAAGTATGATCATATCTACCTAAATTTTAAATAATGTGAAAGTATGTGGTCTCTTCTATTGAAGTTGTTAGGTGATCATGTTAGACTATGACTATGTCTTTGTGTGTGTAGTCTTAGAGTTGGTTCATGATTCTTCCTATTTGGTTATGAGTCTTATGATGACTATATTGATGATGTTATAGTAGTGTATAGGGTGACCTAACGATGATGAAGGTTGTGCCTATGTGCTTCTTGAATATGATATGCTATATGTGATAAAGTGAAGTAATGATGTGTCTTATTTAGGTTGACTTAAGTCCCTCTTCTTGATATATGTATGAATATGAATTTGAGATGTCTTGACTTAGGATGCTAAATCCTCTTAGTCTTGAATGTATGAATGATATGTGAGACCTTGAATGATGCTAAGAAGGTCATTTATGTGGAACCTTAAACCTAGTGGTAAGGTTATGAACATTGAAGTCGAAAGCCATAATGGTATCCTTCTTGTAATCAATGATGGACTTAAGGTTGATTGGCTGGAACGACATCATATCAATATTTAGAAAGTCATTATGAGCTTCCTGTCTCCATTGTAAGTAAGACCTAGGTGACCTATTTGGTAGGGTAAATGTTATTGGGTTATGAACTTGATATGGAACCCCTTTTTATGAACCTTTAATGTGAATTAATCCATGAAACAAAGTCTAGCACCGAGTAAGTATGGTGAGGCAAGTAGCTCTAGTTAAAGGATGAGGATGGTAAGGAAAGTATCTCTAGTTAAAGGATGAGGCTAGAGTACAAAGTAAGCCCTTCATATTCCCGAACCATGTGCCTACATGGGATGTGTCCATGTTCTACCATTAGCAAGTAGAACACCCTCCATCGGAGTAGGTTACATATCCAGATTCCATGATCTTCTACCATGGTCTATGTTGGTTATTGCCTATTCTCATCATATGGGATACATACTAGTATTGGAGAGGTTCTATGAAGTTTAGGTGGTGGTATGGGACGCTATCTAGACATTGCACAATAGACTTTGAAGATGTTAGTAAGAGTCCCTAGGTCTTCTCCAAAACCATTACTTGAATGTCCTTATGTGATGAAAGAGTCTTAAATGAACTAATGAATGAAATGTCTTAAGTTATGAAAGTATGTTAAATGAATAAGTACTTATCTAGAGTAGTTAAGGCTTGTCTAGTTAAGGTATGAAGGGGGCATAGGAATGGTCACTTCATCTCTTACTTAGATAAGTCTTAAGAATGACTCTAGTTAGTAAAGATGGTTGATTAAGTAGACATGATCCAAACTTAGGTAACTTAAGGATTACTTAGGTAATGTTGAAGAGTTCAATTATGGACATTCACTTCTTGAGTTACTTGAGTAGGTCTTTTGATAACCTTTGAAGGAGAATGACATATTTTATGAGTTCTATTGTATTAAGTGAGAATGATTCTATCTTAGGTAGTCTATAGGATCCCTTGAGTGTGTGTGAAAGGGATTGTATGGGCGGTCGCTTCACAACTAACTCAAGTGAACCTTAGAATCACCTTTGGTAGGAGGATCTCATATTCATGGTTTTGATGTGTTGTAAGTGTGTACCTCATTATAGGTGGTCTTAAGGATCATTTAGGTGTGCCTAGAGAGGGTGTATGGGCTCTCTCTCTTTGTCTTACTTAAGTGTGTCTTAGGATAGCTCTTAGTTAGGGAATTACAGGTTAACTAGTGTCTAAGGTGACATTAAGGAACTTCACTGTGACAGTGAAGGAGTTCACTGTACAGTGAATTAGTTCACTGGAAAGTTGTTCCTAAAAATGTGAATAATTTCTTAAATGATTTCTTATATGTTACTAAGGTGTTAAATGTTGTTCTTATGCTCATAGTATGATGTTTAAATCAAAATTCATGAAAAGCATGTTATTTACTAAATGTCACTTTTCATGTTTTTTGCATGGCTTTCATACTTGGTGCATCTAATGTGCTAACCCCTTCTTTTACCTTTTTGACTAAAGTGTAGGGAATTAGAAGTATTGATATGCCATGAAGGATGGATATGTTTCTAAGGGTTGAAGATGAAGTATTGGTGAGTCCTCATCAATCCGAGGACAATATCCACATGTCCCTTTATGTCTTAGTCTTTATTTTATGTCTTGTATGGGCTTAGTCCCAAGTGTTGTATACTCTAAAGTTTAGATGATTCAGTGAGATGTTGTAAACGTTTAATATTTTAATGAAAGTCTTCCGCTAGCGTATTGATTATAGAAAGAGTTCTTCGTGTGTGAATAAAGTTTTAAATTCTTACTCATTTTAGAATGGTTATTATGCAATGAATGATACAAGTGTCTCAAGTGAGACTTCTTGAAGTCTCATTTGCCGTGTGGGGACTCAAGGATGCTCTAACTTCTAGGGTGTACTTGTGGGTCGTTGCAGAACCATTTCTCACTAAATTTCACTCACACTCAACTAGGTTAGGATTTCAAGAGATCACAAATGAGTATATAAATTACCCTAGTTCATACCCATCACTTAATGTGATTTTTAACATAGAGTATTTCAAGGAAACTCGAAGTAGGAACATTAAGGTCACTCAAAACCTGACCATCTAGGAACATTATCCCCCACTTGGGGTGATCTTAAGCAAACCTTCACAACATCATGCCCCTAAATACTAAGGTAAAGACAAGTCAAGACTAAACCTCCATACTTCTCACATCATATGATTACACACCATTGAGGATTTAAATCCTATCCTTATAAAATGAGTTTGGTAAGTCAACCCCTATAGGCACGACTCAAGCACCACTATTCCTCCAAGTCAATCACCTAAAGGAAACTCATAAAAATTATATTGGGTTATACTATCCAACCATACGAGGCCTTAACTACACTTATGAATACTGAGGGTAACTCCATAATTTCATCAAATCCTACTACCAAGTCATAACAAGGTAAGTAGTTCCGGATTCAAGCCTACAAGGTTCATCACGTTAGGTAGTTCATCTATCGCCTCTAGGGAATCTCCCTCCAACTTAGGACTATAGAACTCCAGGATTCTATCAAAGCATAAATCACATGGTGGGAACTTTAAGTTCCACTACAACTTTTATAGAGACTTAGGGTAACCATCCTCTCTAGGTAGAATCTTAGGGGAACTTAGAAGAGATTTGTCCATAAAACCTCTTTCTTTACTTCCAATACTAGAGCAAGATAACTTCTAGACAACTTCAACCCATATCATCACTTTTGGTGGAATCTTCCAACCAACCATGCCTAGGTATCATCTAAGCACTCTTTTCAAATGACCACACTTAAGATCAATCTTAAAAGAAAACTAACCACTTTAAAGTTGGTGAACAGCAATTGTCTTCTCCTCCTTATAAACTAAAGGGTAAATACATCCCTCTAAGTCAACCTTAGAGCAAAACATAATCCCAACTTATGGAATAAAACCCCTTTTTCCCTTTTTCCACTTGTAGGATAGGTTCATGTGGGAACTAATCAATTAGTCATTCTCCCACTAACTAGCATAACTTCACAATTGCCTTACAAGGTAAACACACTACCTTCCCTTCTTAGGAGTAAGCCTATACAAATACTCCAATCCACACAAATATAACTATGAAGCATTACTCATATATAAAGGAAACTTTCAACATACACTATCTACCATATTCCTCCAAAACTCTTCAAGCCTATACCATAACTTTCTACTATCATTGCACATAACATAAGGTAGCTCATCCTCCTAAAAAGGACTTCATTCTACCATAACAACTCTTACCATGTTAGAACTACATCACAACTCAAATTCTTAACATAATACTTCAAATCTCATAGGTCACACTTAGCCATAAATGGCATTACATCAAAATCTTCCAAATCCACTTTCACATATACTCATCAAAACTACCTTTTTATTCCTTAAGCCTTGAAACATCACTCCTTCCAAGAAATCACATCCAAAAGACCACAAGACAAAGGAAATAAGACAGAGATCATATAGAGTTAAGCTCTATGGAACAACACAAGAGTAATGAAAAAAGTGAAACTTCTATAGTCATATAGCCTCTTGCTCATAGATGTGTCGCGACTCACACCAATGAACAAGACTCTAATAGACCTCGCACTATGAGACTTTGAAACCTAAGACCATCTTTATAACCACATGATCTGATACAAAGTTTGTTACGACATAGGAACACCCCCTAGAGGTAACCGGCATCTTCGACCTCTGGAGGTCTTGGAAATCTTAAAACGTTTTCGTAGCATATCTCAATGTGAAAACATCACATCATTTAAAAATCACAAGTAAAAAATAACGACACTAAGTCTCTTCTTGCCATCTTGGACTTGACATCAATAGAATAGAATAGAGACACGACCCTTAACAACATAAAAGAATAATCTATACTATTACATGAACTTAAATAAAATCCTGATATGAAGGTCCTTAAATCATAAGGACACACTTGAACTTGGGAATATCTATCCAAGCTCTTCATTCTAGGAAAGATCATCTAGCCATCACCACCTACACTTTATGTAAAAAGATGAAGAAGTATGGTATTAGTACAAGAAAGCACTAAGTATGATAACCATGCAAAAACATGCTTTTTAAGAGGACATTTAGTTAGAAACCATGCATCATGTCTTTTTGAGAAACTACATGAACATTTTATACGATAAGGAGAATATAGTTCAATACATTATAATAGACATGCATACCATTCACAACAACACAGAAGGTCATTTATCAGATTGAAGACATATTCTATATCTCCAATACAATACCTTTCTTTTTACCTTAACTTCTTTACCTAAATAAACCGTTAAGTAATACTTAGTGCAATGCATGAATAGTGTGCAATTCCAGCATCCATACCAAAGTACCACCCTAAGGTCACCAAGGTGAGCATTCATACAACCTTCATCAAGTAAAGCACATACATTCATAAGGACATAACATATCATGAAACACAACCTTCACATAAGAACCATCACCTAAGACAACCCCCAAGTCACACTAGTGCAATGTACAAGTAGCATCCCATAATACTACTCACAACAAGTGTTCCTAGGAAGTCACGCTAGACTAGACACATTACATTCAACAAGTCACAACATGTACATTTAACATTAGACAGAAGCTAACATACTTCATAGACATCATATAAGAACTCATTCATTAACTACATCATTCTTATAACCCGTCTTGTCATTATGCACATCTCAAGACAATATACAAGTCCATTATATAAAAGTCATCACAATGAAACCATAGTCAACATTACATATTTAGAGTTCATTTCATATAGACATTATGAGACCCTACTCACAACCCCAATGTAAGTCTACTATGAAATGTATATGTGAAGCCACATAACCTCACATATACCAAGTAATCCACCAAAAAGATCACAAGCATTGCCTTTATTTCATTCATCAACATGACAAGTATAGTCAACAACATGCATACTAGGTAAGACCTTCATCATGTAAACACAATAAGATCAACACTATGCATATCATTATAACAAGTATGTTAACACCATAATGTCATGCATACAATATATATATATACATATACATATAGAAATCTTCGTAGAATTCCTTTCAAGAGCTACTTGTGCAATGTATAGGTAAAGTCACATTCCCTTACCCACACTAAGCAACATCTCTTAGGTAATCCTAGTTAGTGTTCATCTTCTTACTTCCATTGTTCATTTTACATTAAGGAAACTTTGCCTTACCCGACATTAGACCATGTGAGCAAAACATGGAATCCAGTGTCTACCCCTTACACTGAAAGGAGGGCATCCTACTTGCCAAGGTAGGACATATACATCATAATTTAGGTGGATCCACTTGATAGGTTCCTATGGGGGAACATAATTAAGGAACTAGGAGGATTTTACTAGAAACCCTCTTTATGCTAATTAGCATTGTAGTTTCCACCTCATGAGAACATCGGGTGAACCTCCCTTTCTTTGTGAAGGAACACCTCTCATTGTCAAGTTCACTCGGTTCTAAGCTAACTTCCCTTTTTGAAAAGCATTAAAGTCTTTATTAAGCATTAGTTCATAAGATTGGCTTTAGAGGATTAACCCCTTGTATAACATGTACATAGTCCATTTGTCACGACCCAAATTCTTGAATCCGGATCGCAACCGGCGTCGTTAACCTCTGAGAGGTCGCAGACAAGCCTCTTCTAACCTTTCATCACATTCATATAGTTAAATTTGCGGAAAATTTAAAACTTTTAAAAATTAATGAAGTGTACATAGACTTAATATAATATTTACATGAATTCATATACTATAAGCTCAAGTAAACAACCATCCACAATCAATTACGCAATTCAAAAGGAAGAATTAATATATCATAATAAGTTTGCAAAAACGGCCTTAATACAAGAGCTTCAAAATGAAATCATCTGAAAGAAACGCTAGGGACAACATCCTCTAGCTATTTCTAAATACTAGGCTATGAAGATAGATGTAGCATCCTCGAACTCCAGAGGACCTACCAAATGGTCTGGAGATCGCTGAGTCCAAACCGTTGCAATGAATCTTCAATCTGCTCTTTGACCTGAACCTATAAAAATAGTAATTGTATATGGTTAGTACACACTTGTAATAATTATGGGTGTATGCACACATACACATAAGGCTATGCATGATCAAGGAACACTCTTCCTAAACAACATGTCATTTCTGGAAAGTGACATCACTAGACTTTCCTAATTTGTTATTTGTGAATTGTGTATGAATATGGTGTATTTTAATGCATTCAAAGCACACAACTCATTTTATATATGAACACAAGACCTTAGAATCATCAACATAATTTCGGAACAACTCGAGCAAAAATTTTGAATTTTGATCCTCTCAAACCCGAGAGCTCATTGTCCCATACATAGTTTATTTTTCGTTCTTTTCTTCTTTTTGTTGTCTAGTTCAATTATATCCTTTGATCTTATGTTTTACTTACAAGTGCAATAATCATTGTAGTCCCATACCCACAACGAATCAGGTAAGTAATCCAAGAGACTAAGGAATTGAGTTAACTATAATTTAGGGCATGAAATCTTTGTAAGCCAATCTTTATTGGTTAAATCTATTATCCGATGTTGGCCTAATATGAGAAGTCATTATAAGCCAATATTATTTGGCTATTGTCATTTGCCAATTATATGAGGTCATTATAAGCCAATCTTATTTGGCTTTAATCATTTTCATAAGATGAGATGTCATTATTGGCTATGCCCCTTACATATATAAAACTTCCTTCTTATCAAACATTGGCATTCATAAACTCTTGCTTTCTTAGTTCCCTTTGAACTTACATCTCTTCTTCCTTCTTACTTTCTTAAAGAAGTCCGTAGCATTAAGATCATGTGAAGTTACATGAAATCCAGTGTCTTCCCCACACCGAAAAGAGGTGATTCACCAATAAAAGTGAATCCTAGATCATGAGAGTTAACATGAAATCCAGTGTCTGCCCCACACCAAAAAGGGGTAATTCACCGGCTAAAGTGAATCCATATCAAGTGTTTACCCCACACTGAAAAGGGGTGGTCCACGACAAAAGTGAAACCAGGAACATTCTTTTGAGCATTAACCGACATAGATTATGTGAGCTAAACATGAAATCGGTGTCTTCCCTGCGCCGAAAATAGGTGGAATCACTAGCCAAGGTGAAACCGAAACATACCTATCTCTCTTAGGTGGAATCCACAGGCTAGTTCCCATGTTGGCTAGACATAGTTCGAAGACTAGGAGATATTCTAAGACTCTTATCCACCATGGTGGAGCGTCATCTCGTGAGACTTACATGTTCTAGAAAAAGCTCATAGCTAGTCTATCTGTGCTTTGCTCACTTTCTTTTATCTTCTTATCTTTTAGAGTTGACTCAAACATTTTGGAAGGTTGCTTCTAGATTGAGGTTTACTTACTCTATTGATGACTTATCATCCCTTTCTTTACATTGATGAAATGTGAATTTATCCTAACATAGCATCTTTGGTGTTAATGAGACTTGTCTCACACGTTCTAACACCCTTTTTCGTGAGTATCTTAATATAGTAGTCTTAGGTGTAAGTGAGACTTGTCTCACTTCCTTTAACACCTCATTCTGGTCACTTTCTTAACTTAGACACTTTTAATTATGTTAATACTCACTTTACTTGGTTACGTTCATTTGGTAGCTTCATATCATCATTTATGGACGTTGAGAACTTCATTCAATGAAATACTTATGTTCATAGTTTATTTTGTTAGGGCATGTTGGGACTTGTCCCAATTGTTGGTATACCCTTGGTTATGGATTCATTGAATTACCTTAGGTGTACTTATTCATTTGGCATTCCAACGTTTTAGTCATATAAGATTGTATAGGGTATGTTGGGACTTGTCCCGTTGATTGGCATACCCTTAGTTATGGATTCATTTTGTTATGTTGGTCATGCTTAATTTGACATTACATTATATTGGGCACATAAGATTGGTGTAAATTTAGTATTGGCCTAGAAAATTTGGAACTGACTTCATAGACAATTTATTGGCAAAGCCAAACATTCATTCAAGTATGATTTCATGATATTTTTATTAGCCAATTCTATATCAAAGTTTGGGCAAATCATTATCAACCAAGTCGATTGACTTCATGTAAACACTTTAATGAACTCATTATCTCAAACAAGTCAAGGTGTAACCGTGATCATACTTCATGACCGAAATACATTTAACAGTGTGTAAACATCATGACCGAAACAACCAAATCTTAACATACTTCACATTTTTGGGCTTAATCAAATCTTACATTCCTTATCTCGCTTAAGTAGTACTTAACCTTATACGAATCATAACTTATAGGTTTCTTTCGAACATTTACACATCAAGAAAATCAACACATTAAGATCAGCCAGTACCACATACCAACAACATGATCGAGATTACATATACATGTTCATTAGAATCGAAAAACAAGGAGACTAGGGAGAGGGACGTTCAACAAGAACGTTAGGAAGTAACCCTAGTTTCGAGATTTCATATATTCAAAACGTTGAAAATCCTCTTGGTGAAAGAATCCAGGTGAGAAACCCATACTTCATGTAGAAATGAATCTACGAAGATCACCTTGCACGAAAACCTTGAAGAATACCTTGAAATCGCCTAAGGAGAACCGAGAAAATTTTCTATTTTTCTTGCGTTTTGCTCACTGTTTTTTCTCACATTTGTCTTCTGTTTTAGTCATGAGTTTCTAGGTCTTAGGAACTGATATTTACTAATTAAAATTAGTCTAAGTAACTGAATTAAATAAATCAATTAGCTAATTACCAAAATGCCCCTCCTAAATTAACTAAAAATAGGAGAACACTTGACTTAGTTAAATCTGAAATTTTCCTAAGTGTCTCGGCTAACATAATGATTTTTAATTAATTAATTAAGTTGCTAATTTAATAATTAAGTGACCTAGGGTAATTACTAAAGTAACCCTAAGTCATTAGGACCATAAACAACCCCTTTGTACCATCCTAGGTTAGGTACTAGGATGTTTCTTGTGTTAGTTACTAGGTTAGTGTAAGGATTTCGGTTTGACCATTTAAATTAATTAATTAAGTTGGTAATATAATTAATTAAGTGACCTAGGGTAATTACTAAAGTACCCCTAAGTCACTAGGATCATAACCAACCCTTTTGGACCATCCTAGGTTAGGTACTAGGATGTTTCTTGAGTTAGTTACTAGGTTAGTGTCACCCGGTTAGGTCTTAGGTTGTCGGGTGCACTAGTTAGTTTATTTTTGTTAGTCCTAGGTTAGTTAGATAGTTAGGTAAGTTAGTTAGAGCCTATAGTTGTTAGGAATCTCAGCCCCACATGGCTTGACCCCCACATGTGCGCCTGCCCCTAACCGCCCTAACCACCCTAATCGAATTCTTGCACATGTTCTTGCACATGTGCTTGCAGATGTGTTGCTGCTCATTTCTTGTTGTCCCAAGAATCCTCACTATATCCTTGGGCACTGCTTACTCTACATGATCATTTTAATTGATCATGTGTTATGGTATCTAGGCTTGACACTTGGATGCCTCATAGCCAATGTGCACAACTTAAGAAATTAATATTTTAGCTTAGGGTCTTTATTGCAAGTACATCTCTTAAACAAGCTCATTAATGTTAGAAAATTGGCTAACACTCTTTAAGCCAATAATTTCTAATATGCTCAATATTTTGCTTATTTGGGTATTATATAGAAATTGGCTAATACCCCTTAGCCAATTTTCTATACTATGCCTAATATTTTTCAATATTGGGCATTGGGATGCCTATGTACCCCCAATACTCATTCTTAAAGACCTATTGCGCTCTTCACTAGACAAGTAATTTTCTGAAATGTTACATTATCCACCCCTTAGGAACATTTTCCCCCGAATGACACTACACATCATTTTAAAATAAAGAGGGTGATTTTCGAAAATACTTTAACATGCTTGAAACTTTACTCTCTGTGAATATCTGATTCACACTTACTCTGGATGATGTATATTACTCAAATCTTATCTGAATCTTCATATTTGAGATTGAGGAACTTCCTTCTCAATCACACTTAACATAATGCACATCATAACTCATGCAACACAAAAATCATGTCTACGCTATAGAAAAACAGAAACATGAACGCAAACATGAACTCATTTTAACTCATATAGTTCAAGTATAAAACACACGATTATGGACTTACAACACCCAAATCGACTAATGCACTAAAAACTTAGAGTTTCTTATCAAAAAACAGACTTAGGAAGAGTATATCTAACCTCAAGAACTGAACAAGTGAGGGTAACGGGATCTCATATCGGCCTCGGCCTCCCATGTTTCTCCCTCAACAAGGTGGTTCCTCCATAACTCATTTACGGAGGCAACCTCCTTGTCCCTCAACCGTTTCACTTGTCGATCTAAAATTTCAACGGGAACCTCTTCGTAAGAAAGGTTCTCATCGACTGCTAACCCCTTAGATAACATCTTGTTGGCCTTAAGATTTGAAAGCATATGGCTTGTTGGATTAGAACCACGCCCTTTCCATTTCAACTCTAACTCATTTGGCAACTGAAACATTACTACCCAGTTTTCGATAGTCTATGG
Organism: Solanum lycopersicoides; assembly: GCA_022817965.1. Classification (NCBI taxonomy): domain Eukaryota; kingdom Viridiplantae; phylum Streptophyta; class Magnoliopsida; order Solanales; family Solanaceae; genus Solanum; species Solanum lycopersicoides. The sequence goes on along the minus strand of CM040629.1, from coordinate 26,719,598 downwards.
TAGCATAGTATTTGTGAAGCCAATCCAACCCCAAAATTATATCAAAATCAAGCATGGTTAATTCTATTAGATCAGCATGAGTAAATTTATTAAGAACAGTTATTGGGCAATCTCTATATACTATTTCGGCCCTAACACTGTAGCCTATTGGAGTACTAAGTAGAAACGGTTCTTGTAAGATCTCAGGAACCAAGCCAAACTTACTAGTTATCAAAGGAGTAACAAATGACAACATGGATCCTGGATCTAGGAATGCATACACAGGAAAATAAAAGACATACAACATACCAGTGATCACATCAGCTGACTTCTGTTGCTCCTCTCTACCTTTCAGAGCATATAATCTTTTTCTCTTGGGAGGTTCGTCTGCAACATTAGGATTCGGCCAAGGCAGAGCATCTGTCCTGGCCTGATTCCTTACATGTGAGCAGTCCCTGACTATATGCCCACTCTTTCCGCACCCATAGAAGGAATTAGTACCTACCAAGCACTCACCTCCATGCGAACGACCACACTTATCACACGACTTTCTATCACGCTGGTGTAACAACCCTAAAAACGAATAGGATCAAGACTTAGGTTTTTCAAGAATGCTTGCGATTATACCAAGGTCCACACGTATTGATACGCGTAGAACCAGACCTCATAACCCTTACTACAACCAAGCCAATTAACTTGGGGAGTTAATTGAGCTTGGAAAGGTTGGAACCAACCATGTGAGGCTCACGAAAATGAAGGTTTAATCGAAAGAGTTTTTACCGGACTCAAAAGAAGAAATTTTAAGTTTTGAGGGTCCAAGGGTAAAATGGTCTTTTGCAGGCCAAGGGTAATATTGTAATTACCCTGAGAAATTAATTATTTAATTAATTAAGTTAATTAAGTAAAGTAATTCGGGTGGGGCAACCCGAAGTGACCTATTTTCGCAAATGGGGGTTACTCGGGTTCGAGCCCCACTAGAAGCAATGATTTAACTTGCTTTTATTTAATTTGGTAAATTTATTTTAATAAATAATAAATATTAGCTGATTTAGGAAAAAGAAAAATTAGATTCTATTAATTATTAATTATTAATTTAAGTTGACTAAGTCGTACCAACAAGTCCTAGTTCTAAGAGACCACTATCTCCCATCTCCCACTCTCTCTCACGATATCTCTCTCATTTTTTCAATTACACTCACGTTTCTCTCTGCCAAAGAAAGGTGAAGAACTGAAAATTTATCAAGAGTTCTTCACACTTGAAGAACTCACACGAAATTTTTAAGAAAAACAAGTAAACAAAACGATAAAGCAAAGAGAGGTGGTTGTCGAGTAGTGTGGACGATTGAGAAAGCTTGGACTGATTTGTGGAGAGGATTTTTGGGCAGCAAATTCGTGTTTGAACAAGGAAATTAAGGTATGGGTCTTCTTACTCTTGGTCCCTTTCCCAAGAGACCCTTAGGATTCAGAATATTCAATCTGAAAACTAGGATTGTTCCCCGTTGCATGTCCCTGTCATTAGCTCCCATCAAATCATAGGTTGGTATGTTTGCTGGTAGAAATTAGGTGTTGCAATGTGTTTTCGTGATGAATATGTTCATGAACATGTATTTGGAATCATATGAATGACAAGCCTTGTTGCCGAAAATATGTGTGTATGTGAAAAAGTTTACTGTAAACTTACTGTAAATGAGCTTTGATTTATAGCTTCAAGTTTGATATGGTTTTTGTTGTCATTTTAAGTGTATAAACTTATGTAAATGATGATGTTCAATTAAGTGTAATGTGGCTGAATTAAATGATAAATTCTTGGCCAAATATGTCCATGAAAACGCACCTAAAGTACTCACTAAACACTACTCCAAATGCATGAACTTTTAACGTTAAAGAGTGGAGAAAATAGGCTGCAAAAAGGGAATCAAAATTTCCAGCTTGTGATGTTGATTTCGGGCAGGTTCTGGAAATTTTGAAGGAGTTTTAAAAGTGATTAAAAGAGGTGAGGTCAAGGGGAATCGAACCCAAGACCTCACATGACCTCAAGGCTGAAATTATTTTTAAAAAGAAATGTGTTGGAGCTAAGGGGATTCGAACCCCTTAGCTGCTGCCCACGAAATGAATAAAAAAAACAATGGGGATGGGGGGAATCGAACACATGACTTGTGGGAATCAAGGAAGAGGGAGAATAAAGAAAATAAAAGATGTGAGGCGTGGGAATGAAACCAACGACCTCAAGGCTGGAACTAAAGGGGGCAAAATTAATTTAATAAAGCAAGTGAGGCTGTGGGGGTTCGATCCCACGACCTCACTGCCAATGCCCTCATCTTAGCGAAAATAAAGAAAGAAAAATATATATGGGGCTGTGGGGGTTCGAACCCACCACCTCACAGCCCTAGCGAAAATTAATTAAAAGTAAGGAGGCTGTGGGGGTTCGAACCCACAACCTCCCTACTTAGGAGAATTAAAGAATAAAAATAAAAGAGGCTGTGGGGATTTGATACCACAACCTCTTGGTTTAGGCGAAGTGGACAATAATATGTTAATGAAAAATAAGAATGGGGTTGTGGGGGCTCGAACCCACAACCCATCGGCCAAATTCAAGAAAAATTAAGTAGAAAATTAATCCTTCAATGTTAATATTGTGATTTAACTTAGGGTTAAATTGTTATGAATATTAGAATAAAATCAATTAAAAATATAAATGATATCCAATTGATTCAAGATTTGGGTTTCCTTGCCCAAACTTCCGTTTGATACATAAGTCATACGTGAACAAATCATCCAAGAATAATGCCATCTACTTAGATCGAAATCAAGATCTTGGCGTATATACAAGATACATAAGTCTTGTACTATATAATCTTAGGAATGTATGAATCACTTAACGAATTATGAATGAAGCCTCATGGCTTGTGTGTATAGACTCATAGGTCTAACATACGTTCAAAAGTAAGTGAACCTAAGATGTATGAAATGAAATGATGAACCCTAGAAGGGTTAAGTATGAGTGTAAATACACTAAATGGCCAAGTGCATTGGCATATGATGAGATCAACAATGAAATAATGAAATCCTAGAAGGGTGAAGTAAGGGTGTGAAACACACCAAATGGCCAAGTGCATTGGCATATGATGAAATGAACATTCATGTAATAAGAGATGAATAACTATGAAAAGCAAAGATGCTAATGATGATGAATGTGGTGACAACATGATATGAGGCTAATGTAAATGATGAGAGCAATCTCAAATGAGCCTAAGTAAATGTTACCAATACGAACTCACCTATGAGAGTGTAAGATAATGAATAGACCATTCTCTATGAACACTCTAATGAGAGTCTTGAGCTTAAGACACTCAATACGAATGATGAGATGAGAAATCATCTAATGAGCTATGATGTCCTCATACTAGAAGCCAGCTTCTATGACGTATGAGATGAATGTAATGGAACTTTATATTGAGCACAGATAGACTAGGTATGAGCGGTGATGCCTTCTTTCGGGAAGGGCGGAGGTTCACATAACTCTAATGAGATGAGACTGTCCGGCTTGCCGGGTATGGGTCTCCTGAAATCTCCTAGTCTTCGAACCTATACTGCCAATATAGGGATCTGGCGGGGTTAAATTACCATGTACGTTAGCATGTTTTTGGGTCACTTTGGCCAGTGATTCCACCTCTTTTCGGTGTGGGGGAGACACTGGATTTCATGATGCTCACATGATCTATGTCGGTTAAAGTTAAAGTTCCCAATGAATGAATGAGGCCAGCCTCAAATGATGCACATAATGAAATGAATGAATACCAAAGGTGTTAGGATAGGATAATCAAAAGGTGAGTTAGATTCAAGTAATGACATTAGGTCATTCTTGGTCATTGCACAACGAACCTAATGAAAGTCTTAAACTACATCCTAGGTATAACCGGTGGTTACACTGGACTATGAACGAAATAAAATGAAGTACGTATGAATGAATGAAGCAGACTCTGTGTTTGCTAATGAAGACTCCCTAGTTGAGGTCCCATATGTTGAGCCCTCATTTCTGGGATGTCTTAATGTCAAGTCCATGATTCCAAGGTCTCATGGCATATGAATGAATGATATGAACGAAGTTATGTGCTACATGCAAAATGTACTGTATGCTATATGATATGTGCTATGTGTAAATGTTATGTGCTGTGTGAAAATGTGAAAAGTATGATGATGTATGTTATTCTCATGGCATAACTTTCCTATTCAAATCTGGAAAGCTACTGACTTTCCTAATCCAAATTTGGAAAGATCATTTACTTTCCTAATCCAAATTAGGAAACTTTCCAAATCTCAATTTGGCAAGTCCACTGACTTGACTTCCAAAAATATGTTGTTAGGAAAGATCTATTCTTTATCATGCATGTCCTTGGTGTTCTGCATATACCCATACTTAGTACAAGTGTGTACTAACCCTATACAAAACTCTACTATTTAGGTGCAGGCACAGGTGGACGGTAGACACAGGATCATCGCCTGCAGTATCGACGTCCAAATTCATCCGTTTGTAGGTCCTCATGCTTTCAAGGATGCTACTGCTTAGTTCTAGCTTAGTTTAGGAGTTGAGCTAGTGAGCATGTTCCATTAGCGTTTCTTTCTTATTTTATTCAGACTATGTATTGTGCCATTTTGCAATTATACTAATTATGTTTATTTCTTCCTTTCATTGATTATCTTTTAATGATTAAGATGTTGATGTGAACAAATTACGA
>CM040629.1:26699705-26713883 GCA_022817965.1 Solanum lycopersicoides | reverse complement strand
ATCACCCTCTTTATTTTAAAATGATGTGTAGTGTCATTGGGAGATAAATGTTCCTAAGGGGGAATAATGTAACATTCCGGAAAATTACATGTCTAGTGAAGATCCCAATAGGTCTTTAAGAATGCGTATTGGGGGTACATAGGCATCCCAATGCCCAATATTGAGAAATATTGGGCATAGTATAGAAAATTGGCTAAGGGGTATTAGTCAATTTCTATATAATACCCAGATAAGCAAAATATTGGGCATATTAGAAATTATTGGCTTAAAGGGTGTTAGCCAATTTTCTAACATTAATGAGCTTGTTTAAGAGATATACCTTCAATAAAGACCCTAAGCTAAAATATTAATTTTTCTTAAGTTGTGCACATTGGGTATGAGGCATCAAAGTGTCAAGCCTAGATACCATAGCAGATGATCTTAAAATGATCGTGTAGAGTAAGCAGTGCCCAAGGATATAGTGAGGATCCTTGGGACAACAAGAAATGAGCAGCAACACATGTGCAAGCACATGTGCAAGAATTCGGTTAGGGCGGTTAGGGGCAGGCGCACATGTGGGGGTCAAGACATGTGGGGCTGAGCTTCCTAAATAACTCTAGGCTCTAACTAACTTACCTAACTAGCTAATTAACCTATTACTAACCCAAATAAACTAACTAGTACACCCGACAACCTCAGACCTAACCGGGTGACACTAACCTAGTAACTAACTCTAGAAACATGCTAGTACCTAACCTAGAATGGTCAAAAAGGGTTGGTTATGGTCCTAGTGACTTAGGGGTACTTTATTAATTACCCTAGGTCACTTAATTAATTAAATTAATAAGTTAATTAATTAATTTAAATGGTCAAACCGAAATCCTTACACTAACCTAGTAACTAACTCAAGAAACATCCTAGTACCTAACCTAGGATGGTCCAAAAGGGTTGTTTATGATCCTAATGACTTAGGGGGACTTTAGTAATTACCCTAGGTCACTTTATTAATTTTAGCAACTTAATTAATTAATTATAAATCATTATGTTAGCCGAGACACTTAGGAAAATTTCAGATTTGACTAAGTCAAGTGTTCTCCTATTTTTAGTTAATTTAGGAGAGACATTTTGGTAATTAGCTAATTGATTTCTTTAATTAATAATTCAATGAATCCATAACCAAGGGTATGCCAACAATTGGGACAAGTCCCAACATGCCCTAACCAAATGAACTATGAACATAAGTATTTCATTGAATGAAGATCTCAATGTCCATAAATGATGATATGAAGCTACCAAATGAACGTAAGCAAGTAAAGTGAGTATTAACATAATTAAAAGTGTCTAAGTTAAGAAAGTGACCACAATGAGGTGTTAAAGGAAGTGAGACAAGTCTCACTTACACCTAAGACTACTATGTTGAGATACTCACGAAAAAGGGTGTTAGAACGTGTGAGACAAGTCTCATTAACACCAAAGATGTTATGTAAGGATAAATTCACATTTCATCAATGTAAAGAAAGGGATGACAAGTCATCAATAGAGTAAGTAAACCTCAATCTAGAAGCAAGCTTCCATAATGTTTGAGTCAATTCTAAAAGATAAGAAGATAAAAGAAAGTGAGCAAAGCACCGATAGACTAGCTATAAGCTTGTGCTAGCACATGTAGGTCTCATGAGATGAGGCTCCACCACGGTGGATAAGAGTCTCCGAATATCTCCTAGTCTTCGAACTATGCTAGCCAACATGGGAACTATCCTGTGGATTCCACCTAGAGAGCTAGGTATGTTTGGTTTCACCTTGGCCAATGATTCCACCTCTTTTTGGTGTGGGGAAGACACCGGATTTCATGTTTAGCTCACATGATCTATGTCGGTTAATGCTCAAAAGAATGTTCTGGTTTCACTTTAGCCGTGGACCACCCTTTTCGGTTGTGGTAAACACTTGATATGGATTCACTTTAGCCGGTGAATCACCCCTTTTTGGTGTGGGGCAAACACTGGATTTCATGTTAACACGCATGATCTAGGATTCACTTTGATCGGTTAATCACCTCTTTTCTGTGTGGGGAAGACACTGGATTTCATGTAACCTCACATGATCTTAATGCTACGGACTTCTTTAATAAAGTAAGAAGGAAGAAGAGATTTAAGTTCAAAGCGAACTAAGAAAGCAAGAGTTTATGAATGCCAATGTTTGATAAGAAGGAAGTTTTCTATATGTAAGGGGCATAGCCAATAATGACATCTATCTTATGAAAATGATTAAATCCAAATAAGATAGGCTTATAATGACCTTATATAATTGGCAAATGACAATAGCCAAATAAGATTGGCCTATAATGAGTTCTTATATTAGGCCAACATCGGATAATAGATTTAACCAATAAAGATTGGCTTACAAAGATTTCATGCCCTAAATTGTAGTTAAATCAATTCCTTCGTCTCTTGGTTTACTTACTTGATTCATTGTGGGTATGGGACTACAATGAATCATTGCACTTGTAAGTAAAACATAAGACCAAAGGAGATAATTGAACTAGACAACAAAAAGAAGAAAAGAATGAAAAATAAACTAGGTATGGGACAATGTGCTCTTGGGTTTGGGAGGATCAAAATTCAAAATTTTCGCTCGAGTTGTTCTAAAATTATGTTGATGATTATAACGTCTTGTTTCATATATAAAATGAGTTGTGTGCTTTGAATGCATTAAAATACACCATATTCATACACAATTCACAAATAACGAATTAGGAAAGTCTAGTGATGTCACTTTCCAGAAATGACATGTTGTTTAGCAAGAGCTTTCATTGATCATGAATAGCCTTATGTGTATGTGTGCATACACCCATACTTAGTACAAGTGTGTACTAACCCTATACAATTACTATTTTTATAGGTGTAGATCAGAGAGCAGATTGAAGATTCATCGCAGCGGTTTGGACTCAGCGATCTCCAGACCATTTGGTAGGTCTCTCGAGTTCGAGGATGCTACGTCTATCTTCATAGCCTAGTATTTAGAAATAGCTAGAGGATGTTGTCCCTAGCGTTTCTTTCAGATGTTTTCATTTCGAAGCTTTTGTATTAAGGTCGTTTATACAAACTTATTATGATATATTAATTCTTCCTTTTGAATTGCGTAATGATTGTAGATGGTTGTTTAGTTGATCTTATAGTATATGAATTCAAGTAAAGATTATATGAAGTCTATGTAAACTTCATGAAGTTTTAAAAGTTTTAAATTTTCCGCATTTTACTATATGAATATGATGAAAGCTAAGAAGAGGCTTGTATGCGACCTCTGAGAGGTTAACGACGCCGGTTGCGATCCGGATTCCAAAATTTGGGTCGTGACAAACTTGGTATCAGAGCATGAGCTTAAATTACCTAGGAAATAAATCTCAAAACAACCACGTTACATAGTTTCTAACTTATGGTTGTGAAGCGCGCCACAATCATGACTTAGAGACTATATGATGTTAGGAATTTTCCTTCTTCTACTCTTTATCGTGCCATGTAGAGTTTCGACATTTTGTGTCATCTAGATATCTAACTTCCTTCTTGTGTATGTTTGTAGAACAATGAATACAAGGAGAAATGCCGGCAGAAGAGTTGAAGAAGAAGCTGCTAGAGGGAACCAAGCTCCTCCTGAAGCCCCAGCTGCTGGAGTTCAAGTGCCTGTCAACCCAGCTGCGTTGACAGATGGAGTAGTGAGAGAAGCATTGGTGCATATGGCATAGGCCATCACTACTCAGGTGCAGGCCATCACGGCTCAACCCACTAGAGAGGGTGCTCCCAGGGAGAACCCGCATACTAGCACCATGGATAGAAGACTGAGGGACTTCACCAGAATGAATCCTCCAGTCTACTATGGGTCCAAGACTAATGAGGATCCCTAGGAGTTTGTGGATGAGGTATACAAAATTCTCTATTCCATGGGTGTTGACGAAAGGGCAAAGGCTGAGTTGACTGCATATCAACTCAAAGATGTGGCTCAGGTGTGGTACAAAATGTGGGCATATGGCCGAGCACCAGGAGATGTCCCCATCACTTGGGATATTCTCAAGACTGCATTTTTGGAGAGGTTCTTTCCCAGATAACAGAGGGAGGCAAAGGTTGAAGAGTTCATCAACCTAAGACAGGGAGGTATGTCGGTCAAGGAGTATTCCTTGAAATTTGTTAAACTCTCGAAATATGCTTCTTCTCTTGTGTCCAATAGCAGGGATGAGATGAGCAGGTTTGTGATTGGCGTGTCGGAGGATCTAGTAGAGGATTGTGGGGAAGCCATGTTGCATGATAACATGGACCTGGGCATATTTATGGTACATGCACAGCAGGTGGAGGAGAGTCGCCAGAAAAGGAGAGGTCAGTATGGCAAGAAATCTAAGCCCTCGGATAAGTCCGATTCAATCGATGGTAATAATTCGTTTGGAGTTAGGGATAGGCCCAAGTTCAATAAGGGGAACAAGTACTCAGGTAATCCTACTCCTTCTAAGAATACTAATGCCAAGGAGGGCAATGATAGAAAAGCCCAGCGTGATAGAAAGTCGTGTGATAAGTGTGGTCGTTCGCATGGAGGTGAGTGCTTGGTAGGTACAAATTCCTTCTATGGGTGAGGCAAGAGTGGGAATATAGTCAGGGACTGCCCACATGTAAGGAATCAGGCCAGGACAGATGCTCTGCCTTGGCCGAATCCTAATGTTGCAGCCAAACCTCCCAAGAGAAAAAGATTCTATGCTCTGAAAGGTAGAGAGGAGCAACAGAAGTCAGCTGATGTGGTCACTGGTACGTTGCATGTATTTTCTTTTCCTGTGTATGCATTGCTAGATCCAGGATCCATGTTGTCATTTGTTACTCCTTTGATAACAGGTAAGTTTGACTTGCTTCCTGAGATCTTACAAGAACCGTTTCTAGTTAGTACTCCCATAGGCGACAGTGTTAGGGCCGAAATAGTATATAGAGATTGCCCAATAACTGTTCTAAATAAAGTTACTCATGCTGATCTAATAGAATTAACCATGCTTGATTTTGATATAATTTTGGGGATGGATTGGCTACACAAATACTATGCTACCATAGACTATCGAAAACTGGGTAGTAAGGTTTCAGTTGCCAAATGAGTTAGAGTTGAAATGGAAAGGGCGTGGTTCTAATCCAACAAGCCATATGCTTTCAAATCTTAAGGCCAACAAGATGTTATCTAAAGGGTTAGCAGTCGATGAGAACCTTTCTTACGAAGAGGTTGCCGTTGAAATTTTAGATCGACAAGTGAAACGGTTGAGGGACAAGGAGGTTGTCTCCGTAAAGGAGTTATGGAGGAACCACCTTGTTGAGGGACCAACATTGGAGGCCGAGGCCGATATGAGATCCCGTTACCCTCACTTGTTCATTTCTTGAAGTTAGATATACTCTTCCTAAGTCTGTTTTTTGATAAAAAACTCAAAGTTTTTAGTGCATTAGTCTATTTTGGTGTTGTAAGTCCATAATCGTGTGTTTTATACTTACACTATATGAGTTAAAATAAGTTCATGTTTGCGTTCATGTTTATGTTTTTGTATAGCGTAGACATGATTTTTGTGTTGCATGAGTTGTGATGTGCATTATGTTAAGTGTGACTGAGAAAGAAGTTCCTCAATCTAAAATATGAAGATTCAGATAAGATTTGAGTAATATATATCATCCAGAGTAAGTGTGAATCAGACATTCACAGAGAGTAAAATTTCAAGCATGTTAAAGCATTTTCGAAAATCACCCTCTTTATTTTAAAATTATGTGTAGTGTCATTCGGGGATGAATATTCCTAAGGGGTGAATAATGTAACATTCCAGAAAATTACATGTCTAGTAAAGATCCCAATAGGTCTTTAAGAATGTGTATTGGGGGTACATAGGCATCCCAATGCCCAATATTGAGAAATATAGGGCATAGTATAGAAAATTGGCTAAGGGGTATTAGTCAATTTCTATATAATACCCAAATAAGCAAAATATTGGGCATATTAGAAATTATTGGCTTAAAGGGTGTTAGCCAATTTTCTAACATTAATGAGCTTGTTTAAGAGATATACCTTCAATAGAGACCCTAAGCTAAAATATTAATTTCTTAAGTTGTGCACATTGGGTATGATGCATCCAAGTGTCAAGCCTAGATACCATAGCAGATGATCTTAAAATGATCGTGTAGAGTAAGCAGTGCCCAAGGATATAGTGAAGATCCTTGGTACAACAAGAAATGAGCAGCAACACATGTGAAAGCACATGCGCAAGAATTCGGTTAGGGCGGTTAGGGGCAGGCGCACATGTGGGGGTCAAGACATGTGGGGCTGAGCTTCCTAAATAACTCTAGGCTCTAACTAACTTACCTAACTAGCTAATTAACCTAGGACTAACCCAAATAAACTAACTAGTGCACCCGACAACTTAAGACCTAACCGGGTGACACTAACCTAGTAACTAACTCTAGAAACATGCTAGTACCTAACCTAGGATGGTCCAAAAGGGTTGGTTATGGTCCTAGTGACTTAGGGGTACTTTATTAATTACCCTACGTCACTTAATTAATTAAATAAATAAGTTAATTAATTAATTTAAATGGTCATACCGAAATCCTTACACTAACCTAGTAACTAACTCAAGAAACATCCTAGTACCTAACCTAGGATGGTCCAAAAGGGTTGTTTATGATCCTAATGACTTAGGGGTACTTTAGTAATTACCCTAGCTCACTTTATTAATTAAATTAGCAACTTAATTAATTAATTATAAATCATTATGTTAGCCGAGACACATAGGAAAATTTCAGATTTGACTAAGTCAAGTGTTCTCCTATTTTTAGTTAATTTAGGAGGGGCATTTTGGTAATTAGCTAATTGATTTATTTAATTAATAATTCAATGAATCCATAACCAAGGGTATGCCAACAATTGGGACAAGTCCCAACATGCCCTAACCAAATGAACTATGAACATAAGTATTTCATTGAATGAAGATCTCAACGTCCATAAATGATGATATGAAGCTACCAAATGAACGTAAGCAAGTAAAGTGAGTATTAACATAATTAAAAGTGTCTACGTTAAGAAAGTGACCACAATGAGGTGTTAAAGGAAGTGATACAAGTCTCACTTACACCTAAGACTACTATGTTGAGATACTCACGAAAAAGGGTGTTAGAACGTGTGAGACAAGTCTCATTAACACCAAAGATGTTATGTTAGGATAAATTCACATTTCATCAATGTAAAGAAAGGGATGACAAGTCATCAATAGAGTAAGTAAACCTCAATCTAGAAGCAAGCTTCCATAATGTTTGAGTCAACTCTAAAAGATAAGAAGATAAAAGAAAGTGAGCAAAGCAACGATAAACTAGCTATGAGCTTTTGCTAGCACATGTAAGTCTCATGAGATGAGGCTCCACCACGGTGGATAAGAGTCTCCGATTATCTCCTAGTCTTCGAACTATGTCTAGCCAACATGGGAACTATCCTGTGATTCCAACTATGATAGCTAGGTATGTTTTGGTTTCACCTTGGCCAATGATTCCACCACTTTTGGTGTGAGGAAGACACCGGATTTCATGTTTAGCTCACATGATCTATGTCGGTTAATGCTCAAAAGAATGTTCCTGGTTTCACTTTAGCCGTGGACCACCCCTTTTCGTTGTGGGGTAAACACTTGATATGGATTCACTTTAGCCGGTGAATCACCCCTTTTTGGTGTGGGGCAAACACTGGATTTCATGTTAACGCGCATGATCTAGGATTCACTTTGATAGGTGAATCACCTCTTTTCTGTGTGGGGAAGACACTGGATTTCATGTAACTTCGCATGATCTTAATGCTACAGACTTCTTTAATAAAGTAAGAAGGAAGAAGAGATTTAAGTTCAAAGCGATCTAAGAAAGCAAGAGTTTGTGAATGCCAATGATTGATAAGAAGGAAGTTTTCTATATGTAAGGGGCATAGCCAATAATGACATCTTATCTTATGAAAATGATTAAAGACAAATAAGATTGGCTTATAATGACCTTATATAATTGGCAAATGACAATAGCCAAATAAGATTGGCCTATAATGACTTCTTATATTAGGCCAACATCGGATAATAGATTTAACCAATAAAGATTGGCTTACAATGATTTCATGCCCTAAATTGTAGTTAAATCATTTCCTTCGTCTCCTAGTTTACTTACTTGATTCGTTGTGGGTATGGGACTACAATGAATCATTGCACTTGTAAGTAAAACATAAGACCAAAGGAGATAATTGAACTAGACAACAAAAAGAAGAAAAGAATGAAAAATAAACTAGGTATGGGACAATGTGCTCTTGGGTTTGGGAGGATGTTGTCCCTAGCGTTTCTTTCAGATGTTTTCATTTCGAAGGTTTTGTATTAAGGCCGGTTTTGCAAACTTATTATGATATATTAATTCTTCCTTTTGAATTGCGTAATCGATTGTAGATGGTTGTTTAGTTGAGCTTATAGTATAGAATTCAAGTAAAGATTATATGAAGTCTATGTACACTTCATTAAGTTTTAAAAGTTTTAAATTTTCCGCATTTTTACTATATGAATGTGATGAAAGCTAAGAAGAGGTTTGTATGCGACCTCTAAGAGGTTAACGACGCCGGTTGCGATCCGGATTCCAAAATCCGGGTCGTGACAAACTTGGTATAAGAGCATGAGGTTAAATTACCTAGGAACTAAAGCTCCAAACAAACACGTTACATAGTTTCTAACTTATAGTTGTGAAGCGCGCCACAATCATGACTTAGAGACTATATGATGTTAGGAATTTTCCTTCTTCTACTCTTTATCGTTCCATGTAGAGTATCGACATTTTGTGTCATCTAGATATCTAACTTCCTTTTTGTGTATACATGTAGAACATTGAATACAAGGAGAAATGCCAGCAGAAGAGTTGAAGAAGAAGCTGCTAGAGGGAACCAAGCTCCTCCTCAAGCCCCAGCTGCTGGAGTTCAAGTGCCTTTCAACCCAGCTGCTTTGACAAATAGAGTAGTGAGAGAAGCATTGGTGCAGATGGCACAGGCCATCACTACTCAGGCGCAGGCCATCACGGCTCAAGCCACTATAGAGGGTGCTCCCAGGGAGAACCCGCATACTAGCACCATGACTAGCAGACTGAGGGACTTCACCAGAATGAATCCTCCAGTCTACTATGGGTCCAAGACTAATGAGGATCCCCATGAGTTTGTGGATGAGGTATACAAAATTCTCTATTCCATGGGTGTTGATGAAAGGGCAAAGGCTGAGTTGACTGCATATCAACTCAAAGATGTGGCTCAGGTGTGGTACAAAATATGGGCAGATGGCCGAGCACTAGGAGATGTCCCCATCACTTGGGATATTCTCAAGACTGCATTTTTGGAGAGGTGATTTCCCAGAGAACAGAGGGAGGCAAAGGTTGAAGACTTCATCAACCTAAGACAGGGAGGTATGTCGGTCAAGGAGTATTCCTTGAAATTTGTTAAACTATCGAAATATGCTTCTTCTCTTGTGTCCAATAGCAGGGATGAGATGAGCAGGTTTGTGACTGGCGTGTCGGAGGATCTAGTAGAGGATTGTCGGGAAGCCATGTTGCATTATAACATGGACCTTGGCATATTGATGATACATGCACAGCAGGTGGAGGAGAGTCGCCAGAAAAGGAGAGGTCAGGAAGGCAAGAAATCTAAGCCCTCGGATCAGTCCGATTCAATCGATGGTAATAATTCATTTGGAGTTAGGGATAGGCCCAAGTTCAAGAAGGGGAACAAGTACTCAGGTAATCCTACTCCTTCTAAGAATAATAATGCCAAGGAGGGCAATGATAGAAAAGCCCAGCTGTCACGACTGGAATCTAGACCCCAGACGAGACCGGCGTCGTTGACCTCTCAGAGGTCGCAAACAAGCCTACTTACGTCATTCTTACTTTACATAGGTTAATTTTTAGCAGAAAATTTGAAACTTTTTGTTTCTAAACATTGCTTACTTAATATTTCTAATACATTCGTAATTTGTTCAACATCAACCATCTAATCATTAAAAGATAATCAAATGAAAGGAATAGTTAAATAAACATAATTGTATAATTGCCAAAATGGCACCAATACATAGTCTGAATAAAATAAGAAAGAAACGCTAATGGAACATGCTCCACTAGCTCAACTCCTAAACTAAGCTAGAACATAAGGCAGTAGCATCCTCGAAAGAATGAGGACCTACCAAAACCGGATGAATGTTGGACATCCGGATAACTGCAGCGATGATCTTGTAGCTCTACCGTCCACCTGTGCCTGCACCTAAAATAGTAGAGTTTGTATAGGGTTAGTACACACTTGTACTAAGTATGGGTATATGCAAGCACACACCAAGGACATGCATGAGAAATAATAGCTCTTTCCTAACAACATGATTTTTGGAAGTCAAGTCAGTGGACTTGCCAAATTGAGATTTGGAAAGTTTCCTAATTTGGATTAGGAAAGTAAATGATCTTTCCAAATTTGGATTAGGAAAGTCAGTGAGCTTTCCAGATTTGGAATAGGAAAGTTATGCCATGAGAATAACATACATCATCATACTTTTCACATTTTCACACAGCACATAACATTTACACATAGCACATATCATATAGCATACAGTACATTTTGCATGTAGCACATAACTTCGTTCATATCATTCATTCATATGCCATGAGACCTTGGAATCATGGACTTGACATTAAGACATCCCAGAAATGAGGGCTCAACATATGGGACCTCAACTAGGGAGTCTTCATTAGCAAACACAGAGTCTGCTTCATTCATTCATACGTACTTCATTTTATTTCGTTTATAGTCCAGTGTAACCACCAGTTATACCTAGGATGTAGTTTAAGACTTTCATTAGGTTCGTTGTGCAATGACCAAGAATGACCTAATGTCATTACTTGAATCTAATTCACCTTTTGATTATCCTATCCTAACACCTTTGGTATTCATTCATTTCATTATGTGCATCATTTGAGGCTGGCCTCATTCATTCATTGGGAACTTTAACTTTAACCGACATAGATCATGTGAGCATCATGAAATCCAGTGTCTCCCCCACACCGAAAAGAGGTGGAATCACCGGCCAAAGTGACCCAAAAACATGCTAGCGTACATGGGAATTTAACCCCGCCAGATCCCTATATTGGCAGTATAGGTTCGAAGACTAGGAGATTTCAGGAGACCCATACCCGGCAAGCCGGACAGTCTCATCTCATGAGAGTTACGTGAACCTCCGCCCTTCCCGAAAGAAGGCATCACCGCTCATAGCTAGTCTATCGGTGCTCAGTATAAAGTTCCATTACATTCATCTCATACGTTATGGAAGCTGGCTTCTAGTATGAGGACATCATAGCTCATTAGATGATTTCTCATCTCATCATTCGTATTGAGTGTCTTAAGCTCAAGACTCTCATTAGAGTGTTCATAGAGACTGGTCTCTTCATTATCTTACACTATCATAGGTGAGTTCGTATTGGTAACATTTACTTAGGCTCATTTGAGATTGCTCTCATCATTTACATTAGCCTCATATCATGTTGTCACCACATTCATCATCATTAGCATCTTTGCTTTTCATAGTTATTCACCTCTTATTACGTGAATGTTTATTTCATCATATGCCAATGCACTTGGCCATTTGGTGTGTTTCACACCCTTACTTAACCCTTTTAGGATTTCATTATTTCATTGTTCATCTCATCATATGCCAATGCACTTGGCCATTTAGTGTATTTACACTCATACTTAACCCTTCTAGGGTTCATCATTTCATTTCATACATCTTAGGTTCACTTACTTTTGAACGTATGTTAGACTTATGAGTCTATACACACAAGTCATGAGGCTTCATTCATAATTCGTTAAGTGATTCATACATTCCTAAGATTATATAGTACAAGACTTATGTATCTTGTATATACGCCAAGATCTTGATTTCGATCTAAGTAGATGGCATTATTCTTGGATGATTTGTTCACGTATGACTTATGTATCAAACGGAAGTTTGGGCAAGGAAACCCAAGTCTTGAATCAATTGGATATCATTTATATTTTTAATTGATTTTATTTTAATATTCATAACATTTTAACCCTAAGTTAAATCACAATATTAACATTGAAGGATTAATTTTCTACTTAGCCTTTTCTTGAATTTGGCCGATGGGTTGTGGGTTCGAGCCCCCACAACCCCATTCTTATTTTTCATTAACATTTTATTGTCCACTTCGCCTAAACCAAGAGGTTGTGGGATCAAATCCCCACATCCTCTTTTATTTTTATTCTTTAATTCTCCTAAGTAGGGAGGTTGTGGGTTCGAACCCCCACAGCCTCCTTACTTTTAATTAATTTTCGCTATGGCTGTGAGGTGGTGGGTTCGAACCCCCACAGCCCCATATATATTTTTCTTTCTTTATTTTCTCTAAGATGAGGGCATTGGCAGTGAGTTCGTGGGATCGAACCCCCACAGCCTCACTTGCTTTATTAAATTAATTTTGCCCCCTTTAGTTCCAGCCTTGAGGTCGTGGGTTCGATTCCCACGCCTCACATCTTTTATTTTCTTTATTCTCCCTCTTCCTTGCTTCCCACAAGTCATGTCTTCGATTCCCCCCATCCCCATTTTTGTTTTATTCATTTCGTGGGCAGCAGCTAAGGGGTTCGAATCCCCTTAGCTCCAACACATTTTTTTTTAAAAAAATTCAGCCTTGAGGTCATGTGAGGTCTTGGGTTCGATTCCCCTTGACCTCACCTATTTTAATCACTTTTAAAACTCCTTCAAAATTTCCAGAACCTGCCTGAAATCAACATCACAAGCTGGAAATTTTGATTCCCTTTTTGCAGCCTATTTTCTCCACTCTTTAACGTTAAAAGTTCATGCATTTGGAGTAGTGTTTAGTGAGTACTTTAGGTGCGTTTTCATGGACATATTTGGCCAAGAATTTATCATTTAATTCAGCCACATTACACTTAATTGAACATCATCATTTACATAAGTTTATACACTTAAAATGACAACAAAAACCATATCAAACTTGAAGCTATAAATCAAAGCTCATTTACAGTAAGTTTACAGTAAACTTTTTCACATACACACACATATTTTCGGCAACAAGGCTTGTCATTCATATGATTCCAAATACATGTTCATGAACATATTCATCACTAAAACACATTGCAACACCTAATTTCTACCAGCAAACATACCAACCTATGATTTGATGGGAGCTAATGACAGGGACATGCAACGGGGAACAACCCTAGTTTTCGGATTGAATATTCTGAATCCTAAGGGTCTCTTAGGAAAGGGACCAAGAGTAAGAAGACCCATACCTTAATTTCCTTGTTCAAACACGAATTTGCTGCCCAAAAATCCTCTCCACAAATCAGTCCAAGCTTTCTCAATCGTCCACACTACTCGACAACCACCTCTCTTTGCTTTATCGTTTTGTTTACTTGTTTTTCTTAAAAATTTCGTGTGAGTTCTTCAAGTGTGAAGAACTCTTGATAAATTTTCAGTTCTTCACCTTCCTTTGGCAGAGAGAAACGTGAGTGTAATTGAAAAAATGAGAGAGATATCGTGAGAGAGAGTGGGAGATGGGAGATAGTGGTCTCTTAGAACTAGGACTTGTTGGTAGGACTTAGTCAACTTAAATTAATAATTAATAATTAATAATTAATAGAATCTGATTTTTATTTTTACTAAATCAGCTAATATTTATTATTTATTAAAATTAATTTACCAAATTAAATAAAAGCAAGTTAAATCCTTGCTTCTAGTATGGCTCGAACCCGAGTGACCCCCATTTGCAAAAATGGGTCACTTCGGGTTGCCCCACCCGAATTCCTTTACTTAATTAACTTAATAAATTAAATAATTAATTTCTCAGGGTAAATACAATATTACCCTTGGCCTGGAAAAGACCATTTTACCCTTGGACCCTCAAAACTTAAAATTTCTTCTTTTAAGTCCGGTAAAAACTCTTTCGATTAAACCTTCATTTTTGTGAGCCTCACATGGTTGGTTCCAACCTTTCCAAGCTCAATTAACTCCCCAAGTTAGTTGGCTTGGTTGTAGTAAGGGTTCTGAGGTCTGCAAGCATTCTTGAAAAACCTAAGTCTTGATCCTATTCATTTTTAGGTTGTTACATTATCCCCCCTTAGGAACATTCGTCCCGAATG